>JAWZYT010000192.1:160000-229168 GCA_034508575.1 Petrolisthes manimaculis | reverse complement strand
GTGTGTAGGTAGGTGGGTGAGTGATTGTGCATGTGTGTGTGTGTGTATGTGTGTGTGTGTGTGTGTGGATGGGTGGGTAGGTAGGTTGGTAGGTGTGTGGTGTGTGTGGTGTGTGTGGATGGGTGGGTGGGTAGGTAGGTTGGTAGGTGTGTGTGTGTGTGTGTGTGTGTGTGTGTGGATGGGTGGGTAGTGTAGGTTGGTAGGTGTGTGTGTGTGTGTCGTGTGTGAAGCATCAGACACACATACAGGTAATATCATTGCTTTCGAGTGCTTGCCCACGAGTTTTCACTTCCTATCAGAGTCAAATTGCAATACTTACATCTTTTCCTCGAAGACAAACACTGGATTCTCGGGATCCCAGACCAGGAAACCTTGGTTATCGATGAAATTACCAACACACGTTTCCTTAAGTTTAAAGCAAACTCTTTCCATTTTATTGCCAGAAAGTAAAAAAGGAATATCTGAATGATGAAAGAGGAAGTGATCAAGTGACGTCTGAGTATTTAACTTTGTTACGTTCATTAAAAATGTACTTAACCTGCAGCATCTTTTATCACCAGCCAACAGCCTTCCTTTCTCTCGACTAACCTTTTACAATGACTGGTGGATGAAGAACAATTTATTTATAGCGTATAAGGCTCCACTGCACTCTTAACACTGTCAGGAAGCTTCACCGACTGGTCAGATGTTTACAAAAGATGATATTGATATGAGATACAGTACATGTAGCCTAACTGAAAAGTAACCACAACACAATTTAGCTGTGGTAAGTATGCCATTTCATTTCCTTTGATAGATTCCACCAATCGGGCTCTCATACTCATACTGTAAACAAAAGAATGGAAAAATGCGATTGGATTGTAAGTTCCGTGTATTTCAAAGAAGAGTTTGTGTCAACACGAGCAATTGTGTAGGAAACGCGTACCGTACCTTAGTCTTTAACCTGAAGCCATGACTGATGAGCGTTGCTTTTTGTATGACGATTTTTTACTTCAACCGATATTTACTCTTGACTCCCAAAGATTGAACGAATATATATCAATAAACCCAATAATAACGGCTTAATTAAGTCTATAATAAGACGCCGGAAAACTCACATCGCCGGAAAACTCACATATATAAAATTCTCCAAGACGTATTTATTAATTTCTCACATAGGAGTGTTACAGTCTCGAAATCATTGTACACTCAAACGCTTTAATTCACTACTACACAATTATAGTAAACAGCAGCTAGATTTATTCAAGGTGTGTTTCATGACTCGACAAATAATACGATTGTGCTTTCGTTGGTGGAAGAGTGGCGGGGGTGATGAGAAGGGTATAAGTGAGGAGGTGGGTGGATGTGTGAGTGTGGAAAAGAATGGGTGGTGGATATGTGGAGTAAGTGGTAGATAAAATAATGCTTGTGGGGGTGGGGGGGGGTGGATGAGTGGGTGAGGGGGTAAGGGAGAGAGCGGAATGAATGGTGAAGGGGGTAAGGGACGAGAGCGGTGTGTGTGTGTGTGGGTGTGTGTGTGTGGGTGAGGTAAAGGAGTGGGGGAGGAATGGGGGAGGGAGATGGGCTGGTCATCCAGGCGAAGGGAGAAAGAAAAATAGTGGAGGGAGAGGAATGCGGGATGAGAGAGATCAAAGAACAGACAATGTAAAAATAAAATAACAGTGTTTTTGATAGATAGGAGAATGGATGGATGGATGGATAGATGGATGAATGTGTGGGTAGCGGAATGGATGTATATAAAAGAGAATGGGTGGATGGATAGATGGATGGATGTATGTGTGGGTAGCGGAATGGATGTATATAAAAGAGAATGGATGGATGGATAGATGGATGGATGTATGTGTGGGGTAGCGGAATAGATGGATAGAATAAAGAATGGATGAATGTATAGATAGATGGATGAATGTGTGGGTAGCGGAATGGATGGATAGAATAAAGAATGGATGGATGGATAGATGGATGGATGGATAGAAAAGAGAATGAATGGATGGATAGATGTATGTATGGGTAGCGGAATAGATGGATAGAATAAAGAATGGATGAATGTATAGATGGATGGATGAATGTGTGGGTAGCGGAATGGATGGATAGAAAAGATAATGGATGGAGAGATGGATGGATGGATGGATGTCTATGTGGGTAGCGGAATGGATGGATAGAATAAAGAATGAATGGAGGGATAGATGGATGTTTGGATAGCGGAATACGTGGATGGGTGGGTAGATAGAAAAATGGATGAAGCAGAAGATGTAAATAAACACTAGACCTGTAAAAATCTCTCGAAAACAAAAGATTAATTCGATGGATGGAAATAAAATCGAAAAGAGAGAGAGAGAGAGAGAGAGAGAGAGAGAGAGGAGAGAGAGAGAGAGAGAGAAGAGAGAGAGAGAGAGAGAGAGAGAGAGAGAAGAGAGAAGATAGAGAGAGAGAGAGAGAGAAGAGAGAGATACAATCAACACTATCTCAATAAAAAAAAGCCCGGAAACCACAACAGAAGGGAAAAAAGAACAAGTGTCGAGGGTCCAAGATAAAAAAAAAGATAAAAACAAAAACACATACATGATACAGATTGGGAGACGAGCTCAAATTATATAAAAAAAATCATAGCACTGGTTAAAAAACTCAAAGGAAATGAAAACCAGAAGGATATAAAGATCAAATCAAACCAAAACAACAACAACAACAACAACAACAAACAACAGCAGGAACCTTAGATATTACGGTTGTTTTATTAAATTTTTGGGAGGCGCCCCGTTCGTAGAGAGAGAGAGAGAGAGAGAGAGAGAGAGAGAGAGAGACGAGAGAGAGAGAGAGAGACTGCTGCTGCTGTTGGTTTATTACTATACGTGTGGCCCTGTATACACCACACACCACACACACAGAAAATAACTTATCCACTTGCTTGCTCACTCACTCACTCATTCATTCATTCATTCACATACACACCCATCCCTTACTTACTCACGTCATCACACATTCACACGAGCCTCACTCACCCTTTTTCGCTCATTTACACGCACACTCACACTCACCCAAGGTCTAATCACCCTTTTTCGCTCATTTACACTCACACGCACACACACGCACATTCACAGACAATCACGCTCGCCTATGATGCATTCGAAGCTCGTACACTCATTCTCACTCATCTTACTATTTCTTTCATGTATCATATTAATTAAAGTCTCAGTCATACTCTTATTAAAATCTTAGTAAGTATAATTTATGTCACACCTCTCTCTCTCTCTGTCTTTTTCTCCACCTCTCTCCCCTCCGTCTTCTCCTCCCCTCCACCTCTCTCTGTCTTCTCCTCCCCTCCATCTCTCTCTCTGTCTTTTTCTCCACCTCTCTCCCCTCCGTCTTCTCCTCCCCTCCACCTCTCTCTCTGTCTTTTTCTCCACCTCTCTCTCTCTCCTCCTCACGACACCACTTTCAACAATCGAGTAGTGCAATTCCTCTAATGCGCCCTCTGTTGCAAGGGTCTGATTGATTGCATGTTTGCCTGTTCCGGGCGACCTGCAACCTCGGCCCTGGAGGAGAAAAATATATAAATGACGACGACGGCGGCGGCAGCAGCGAGGGGGAGGCGACGCTTTTATCGCCATTTACTGACTTTTTCGTACCCCATTTTTTTTTTATCATCTTGGTGTTTGCAAAGTTTTCTGAGGGCACTTTGTCTTTCTCTCTCTCTCTCTCTACCTCTCTCCCTCTCTCTCTCTCTTTTTTTTTTTAAGGCTTGTGTCGACTCGAGGGTGGCGACTAGGTGCCGAACTCTCCTTGTTGGGTATTGTTGTTGTTGTTGTTGTTCCCTCTCTGATGTATGGCGAGCATGAAGGAAGGTTTCGGTTCATGTTGATACTCGGTGTAAAAATGTTTTCTCTTGCCGTTGTGTTGTGTTGTGTTGTGTTGTGTTGTGTTGTGTTGTGTTGTGTTGTGTTGTGTTGTGTTGTAGATCGAGGCAGACTTTATTACTGAGTGGGGTTTTTCTGTGCCGTATTGCTTTGCAGACTGAAATTGAAAATGTACCGGTATATATTAAAGATTTTTATGTTTTGTTGTGTTGAAGAGTTAATCATATTATATTACAGGAAGCATATATTATTGTTTTATGCATTGTTGTAGACCAAAATGATCTTGTATTACCAATAAGTTTCTGTGTTAGGATGTGTCATGGTTCACACTGAGTAAATTATGTATTACTAAATGACTAAGCGTTGTGTTGTGTTGTGTTGCAGGGAGAACGCGACAATGTGGGACATGTTCCACCTGGGCATCTCCAGAGACGGCCTGTACTCCCCTGACGACCCCAACGTCAACAAACTCCTTCACCACGTCACACGCATGCCCATAGCACACATCAGTAAGTACTGTACATCCACTCATTGTCTCATATACTTTATAATTAGGCAATACGGTTGGTAACAGCTCCAATAAAATACTAATAAAATATTCATTACAGCAGAGTGTTTTCATAACATTATAACAACATACTCACTGTCAGACGCCCAATATATAACTTGGTGCCTCTCGTTACCAGGCGGAGTTTTCTAATAATTACACTGCCAGCATCACCGTGTTCCTCGCTGGGTTTACTAATACAATCATTAGACTTTACGGCCTTGTCATAACTGGTTGAGGGTTATAGCAGACTTGAGCACGAACCCCATTATACTGTGTTGGTCTTGCTGATGCTGGGACAACCCTGGTAATTTCATTCTGTTTGGTATTTTCATAACAATGTGTTCTTGTTTTGCTTTTAACATCGTGGTGCTGGAGGTGTGAGTCATTATTAACCATTTAAAAATGACTAGTGACTTTTGTTGCACTTTTTTTCGTATTATCAATAGCTGTTGGATTTTGGATTGTTAATGAGACCACCACTGGCTTCTTCTTGGTGTTGGAGGTTAAGTACAGCAAGTCCGTTCTCGACAATATTAAATGCCGGTGTTGGGAAACGTTTTTGTGTAAGATCCGCTAATAATAATTGAATACTTGCTAAATAAACATGGAATATATATATATATATATATATATATATATATATATATATATATATATATATATATATATATATATATATATATATATATATATATATATATATATATATATATATATATATATATATACGATTAATAATTGATTATAAGCAAAAATAGCATATCAAGGTCTCCATGCGCTGTATACGATAAGGTGAGAACGTGGACGATCAAGTAATAATTGATAAGATAATGAATAGAGACTCTCAGGCATAAAAAAACGTCTCTGATGTAAACACAACCTAGATACCACACACACACACACACCCTCTATATAATTCGTGCTTCACATGTTAACATTTTAATTCTGTAACAAGTAGGTTATCAATTTAAAAACTCTAACTATAGTATATGTATCCTAATATATCATAATAATATGTATTATAAAAAGGCACTCGACCCGTAGTAACTGTATACGTTCGTCCCAAATCACCCTCAATCGACCCATTAAAATACACACCATATCTAACACTAACAACTCTTGAAATTAATCTGTTATTTACCTGGAACGAAGGACCAGAG
The DNA here is from genome assembly GCA_034508575.1 of Petrolisthes manimaculis. Lineage (NCBI taxonomy): Eukaryota > Metazoa > Arthropoda > Malacostraca > Decapoda > Porcellanidae > Petrolisthes > Petrolisthes manimaculis. The sequence goes on along the minus strand of JAWZYT010000192.1, from coordinate 223,607 downwards.
TGTAATAAATTCCTGCCCAGTCATCCTGCCCAGTAAACTTTGGTCTAAATCAAGCTAATATTAATTAAGTGGAGACATTTTGCTCACTAACCGACGAACATACCAGTAAACAAACAAACAAACAAACAAACAAACAAACGCGAGTGCAAACATAGCGGTAGGTTTTTATTTTTATTACTGTACAGGAGTAAGATAAGTGAGTAAGGGAGAATATTTGGAGCAACTGATTCCTCCAAACTATTCCATGCAACAACTGACCCCCCCCACCCCACTATTATTATTGTTGTTCATCTGGTCCTCTTGTTTCATGGCATACTTTGGAGGAATCAAGGCGCTCCAATGTACACATACACTCGCGATCTATAAACCTTATCCTTGTAACTGGGCAACTACGATAAGCAATATATGCCTGCCTATGTTATTCTCATCACGTACAATAGATAAGGGCATTATTATTATTATTATTATTATTGTTATTATTATTATTATTATTATTATTATTATTATTTGTATCATTATTATTATTATTATTATTATTATTATTATTATTATTATTATTATTATTATTATTATTATTATTATTATTATTATTATTATTATTATTATTATTATTATTATTATTATTATTATTATTATTATTATTATTATTATTATTATTATTATTATTATTTTTTATTTTTTTTTATTATTGTTACTATCATTATTATTATTATTATTCTGTTCTCCAAAGGTTCCTTAATTAATATACTGTGTCTCTCCTCTACCACCCACAGCTCAGAAGGAAGGCGGAACACAACTCAAACTCATCATTGAATTTGCTGACGGAGGCCACGCTCTCTTCAAACCCATGAGGTGAAACATTATGACTCAACTTTAATAAGGGGGGAAATTTTGTGTTGGTAAATTTGGAGCAGCTGATTCCTCCAAACTATTCCAAGCAACAGAACACACATCATTACTATACTTTTGCTCTTCTGGTCCTGTTTCCTGATATATTATTTTGGGAGTAATCAAGGAACTCCAATGTACACAAAATGAACTATCCCTTCCTTTGATTATATCTTTGCAGTGAATTATTAGGGTAACTTGATGTTAATCCTTGCTGTGGAACACTAACAAAAAGAAAAACAACAACAAAAACTAAAACTACAACTACTACAACTACAATAACAACTACTACCACTACAACTACAACTATAACTACTACTAATACCACCACTACCACAACCACAATCACAACTACCTCCACAATCACAGTTACAACCACTACAACTACCACCACCACCACCACCACCACTACCACCACAATCACAACTACAACCACTATAACTACCACTAATACCACCACTATCACTACCACCACAATCATAACTACAACCACTACAACTACCACTAATACCACCACAACCACTACCACTACAAAACGAAACTATAACACCATCAATCCACCATAACAAACCCACAAGAAAGAAAAAGCTGAGTTCCCCTTCCACTACATCGGACAGTCATTACTATTATCTACATTAATAATAATTGTCTAGAGGCGTTTCATTAAAGTGGATGTGCTAATTCAAGGGGAGATATTACGTCTAGAGTAGTGAATGTAAGAGAGAGAGAGAGAGAGAGAGAGAGAGAGAGAGAGAGAGAGAGAGAGAGAGAGAGAGAGAGAGAGAGAGTTAGTTACAGCTTGTTGTTGTCTCTTTTTCTGTTGTTCTCATCACTCTCTATTTTCCCTTACCCCTTTCCATGTGTGTGTGTGTGTGTGTGTGTTTTCATCATTACAGATTCCCTTCCCTATTAGAAATACTGAAGGGTTCTGTGGCCTGGAGTATTTGGGAGGATTCATAGAGCTCCAGTAAGGGCCCTCAATTTTTTTTTAAACTACGGGCCCAAGTTAATCCTTTGCACATCCCCTCATCCATACATATCCCTTCTTTCCCATTCCTTTATATAAATTCTTCCTTCTCTTTATCTATTTATATACCTATCTAAGTACTCATATATATCGCTATAAGCATCTGTGCCTCTTCCCAACCAGCTATACCCTATTTCCCACCTATATAGTACCGTGTAGCAATATTGCAATCATGTTAAATGCAATAATATTACAATAAAATAAATGTACAATAATATTACTGAGCTTCTGCATAAAAATTTGGACAATGTCATTTCCTTCCCTTCTGATGAAATGTGTGTTGGATTATGTTGTTGTTGTTCTTTTTTTATCCATTTAACGTTAATCCGTAAATTGAATCACTTCAGATTATTGTTAATGGTATTAGTGTTTAATTTTATGAGTGTTCTTGCTTCTTACATGGGGACCTCTCTACTCCACACTCACATATATTCTCATTTTCACATCATGTTTTCCCCATACAGTTTCTCCCACCTCCTTGTTATATTCAGTCACTCCAACACACACACACACACACACACACACACACAGTCACACACACACACACACACACCATTTTATATTCAGTCACTCCAGGACACACACACACACACACACATCCTTCCTTCCTTCATTCCCCTCTATTCTACATCACTCCCTCTTCCTCCTTCCCTTCCAAAAGCAATGAATATCTCCCTCCTTCCCCCTTCTCTCTCCGCCTCATCGACGACTGCTTTATCATCTGCTGAGACTGTTTTATATATTTCATTCTGGTTTTATTTATCTTCCTCAACATGTTTCGTCCATTTATCCAACTTCTTTGATGTCTTTCATTATCAACTCATTTACTATATTTTCTTTCCATCGTTTCCTTATCTTCTCCTACGAATCTTCCTTCTTCGTGTCCTCCATCTCTTTTTATCTCTCTCCCTTTTATTCCTGTTTGTCTCTTTACTTCAATCAATAATTTTTCTTTCTTCTGTCTCCTTTTCACTGTAATCATCTCGCTTCCCACTCTTTCTACGTTCTACCTTTCCCTTTAATTTCTCCACCTCTTTATACTTCTAACCTTTCACTTTCTTTTTCCTCCCTTTCAACGTTTCCATCTCACTTCCCTCCCTTTCTTCGTCCCTCCGCCTCCCCTCGCCTCCTTCCCCTCATTTCCTTGGCTTCCAGGAAAAGAAGTCTCACAAAAAACGAAAATCTGGATCGGCGCCAAACAGAGGGGAGGCCTTTCCTATGGCGAATTTTGGTTGTGTTTGTGGGCGGGAGAGGGGGACGGGAGGGGCATGGAGACGGGGAGAAATAAGGGGAGGAGTTGATGAGTCTGTGTGTGCAGGATGTTTAGAATAAGGACAGAAGAGATAAGGTGAATGTCGGGAGGGAGGATAAGTGAAAACAAGACAGGGAGAAATATGGGAAGGAGTTGAGGAGGAGGAGGAGTTGATGAGTCTGTGTGTGCAGGGTGTTTAGAATAAGGACAGAAGAGATAAGGTGAATGTCGGGAGGGAGGATAAGTGAAAACAAGACAGGAAGAAATATGGGAAGGAGTTGATGATTCACTGTGTTGAGAACGAGGGGGATGTTTAGAGTGAAGACAGAAGATATACGGTGGGTGTGGCAATGGGTGACGGTAGTGACAGGTGGAGAGAAAGATAGAACTGTCATGTCTAATGTGTATAATGATGAGAGAAAGGAAGGTCAAAATGATCGATGGGGGTAAGGGAAAGGTTAGCTAGGGAAAGGTGATCGTGGTGGTGTGTGAGTAGGGGTGAGAATTATGGATAGTTATGTTGCTGTGGTGTTGAAAAAATGGGTGAAAATGGTGTGCATGGATGAGGAAAGAGGCAATGATGATGATGATAAAGATGTTTCATATGGTGTTGAGAGTGAAGGATGGTCGTAGTTGTGGTAACGATGGAATGGGTGGGTAAAGGATATGCTAATAATTGTTTGATAGAACAGGAGTTTACTATACTTTCCCCTCTGATTCCTTATAGTTTACCTTGTTAATGATACCTTATAATATACACACGGTCAAGGCGAGGTGATGCAGTGTATTTATTATATTGTATAACCTTGCCTTGGCTTATCCAGGTAATATGAACCTTGGAAAGAACGAAATTTATAAACATAAGTACAGTATCGACAAGGGTGCTAATAATTGTTTTGTTTTGTTTTCTACAGGTTCCCCCGTGAGCAGGAAACTCTCAAGAATCACTTTTACTTCACTGATTTCGAGCGACACAATGCAGAGATTGCCGCCTTCCATCTGGACCGGTTTGTCTCATATATGTTATGGTTCAATAATTATATACTTGTTTCAAATACAATTGTAATTTAAAATAGCAGTATTTTTTGGTCAACATTGTAGGCCTACTGATGCTTCCATTTCCTATATCACTTTCAGCCTGCAAATCCATTCTGTATCACAAAGTTTTTCTCATCTTTTAAATTTTCTGTTGCTGTCTATCAGAAAAATTTAGGATATGAAACTACCCTTATGTTGCATTCCTCTATCTACTACATCTGCCTTTAACATACTGTATTCTATTTACTAAGTTGATTTCTCCTGGCATATGTAGGCTGTTAGTTGTTTGAATATTACATAATTATACAGTAATGAAATGTTGTTGTTATTATCAGTATTTCTCTATTCAATTAATTTCTTTCAGGTTACTTGGGTTCCGGAGAGCAGTGCCCATTGTTGGCCGCAATGTCAACATCACCAGAGAGTTATATGCCTTGGCTCAGGGTGACCTACTCAAGACATTCTTTATCTCACCTGATAATAATTTGTGCTTCCATGGCAAATGCAGGTAAGCAAATAAGATCAGTCTCTTACTAAACTAGAAAAGTTTTCAACCGAGCACATGCCTTGGTAAATCATCTCCATTACATTAGCGTTAAAGCCTATAATAATAACATTAATTTTATCAATCAAATTTTCAGCTCATTACTCCTATGTTATGACCCATAACACCATCATTATGTACTTCCATTTGCAGTACATGTTATAACAAATTCCATACTGTTCATATGGCTTTTTGAAAACTGAACCCAAAATTATAAAGAAATCCTTCCCATTGAACATTTTGTAAGAATTTCTTAATTTCAGCTACTATTGTGACACTGCCCATGCTATTTGTGGGAACCCAGACATGCTTGAAGGCTCCTTTGCTATCTTCCTGCCTGGTAAGGAAGCAGCACCAAGAAAGGTATGGCGTCACCCATGGCGACGCAGCTACCACAAGAGACGCAAGGCTCAATGGGAAGTGGGTAAGTCAGAAACAATGATCAAACTCAAGTCTCGGGGCTGTGATGGGAGAGGAACACACTGTGACTTGACTTATTAACTGTACTGTACTTTTAGGTAACTTGAAGCTTCTGTAGTTATGTTATTTACCCATACTGTACTGTATTCTGCTGTAGTACCAAGCATATTAAAAATGAAAATATATTTGGTATACTGTACCAAATTACGTATTTGTCATCTTTTTACCGCCAATACTGTACTTGATTATGGAGCATATACCTATGTTTGTGTGAAAACCATTTTTATATTAATAATTAAAAAGTAAATACTCTACAGTAGCCTACTGTACTCCATTATAAACCAAGTTTGCATCAGTCATTTGTCAGTGTGATTTTATTGGGTACAATGTATTTTAGTAATGCATGATTATTTCATACACCTTATCTTCCACTAGATGATGACTACTGTGAGTTGGTGAAGGAAGTACACCCATACAATGAAGGTCGTCGGCTGCTGGACATCATGGATATGGCTGTGTTTGACTTCCTTATGGGGAACATGGATCGACACCACTATGAAACCTTTAAGGTACTGTTATCATATTATGTTCAGTCTCTGGTCTCCTTTACCATTGCTCTATATGGTATAAGAATTTGTGTAACTTATTAATTTTGTTTTAAATTGTTTACTGTATTATACATCATGAGAAATTGTACACCTGCTTCACAAATTTGTTTAACTTATCATTTTGCTAATTTTACATTTCCTATACAGAGTCTGTATCTTAATTTAGTTTTATGCCTCTCAATGAAAGCTGTTTAATTTAAAAAGTACAGGAAGTATAGAATGACCAATAAAATGTTTTCTGTTCCTTCAGATGTTTGGCAACAACTCTGCCCCATTACACTTGGATCATGGACGAGGGTTTGGGAAGGCACATCATGATGAAGTGTCCATCTTGGCACCAATATACCAATGTTGTCTAATAAGGCACTCCACCCTACATACACTACTCAGGTTAAAATAATATCCTATTTTTACAGTTTGTGAAAGATAGGTCGATCATTCATATTATCAGTCAGTTAGTCAGTTATTATGACAAATCAGCCAGTCAGTATTATGAATACTGTACCTTGTTTCCATGTGAGAAATCTCTTGACACTGTCTAAGTTTATTGATCTAGATTTAGGAGTTCAATTGCCATGAAAAGGAGTTAAAGAGCTGAGATGCTCATAAAACAATAGGAATTTGGCAGCTGACTAAATACTGTATGTCACAATATCTAAATTTTGATTAATTACTGATAGATAATCTGTAAATTAATGGATTCATAAGTGACTGTATGTCCAACCAAGTTTGTGTACTGTGTAGATACAGGTTGCAGAAGTACAGTGTACAGTACTGTATATAGATTAGATAGACAAACAAAATGATAGTTAGATACATAAACACTCGTAAATACAGTTTGTACAGTGGCTTAATTGCTGAATGTACTGTATCTCCGACTTAAACCATCCTGATAATTTCCTATCCATACACAGGTTACACACTGGTCCAGAGAGACTTGGTGGAGCCATTAGACGGACCATGAGTGCCGACCCATTGAACCCCATCCTGACCGAGGCCCACCTGGAAGCCCTGGACCGCCGCCTCACCACCATATTACAGGTGGTTAGGGACTGTCTGACCAAGGCTCATGACCCACACCATGTTATCATCAATGACTTACACTAAGGCTTCCTACCGAGGCAACTAATTATGACTGGAGACTTTATAACTGTGATTTATAATAGCACTGATGTGTGCTATGGTGCAGTGTGTGGTGTGATGCAGAAATCATGAATGCTTGATATCATATATTATATATTTATATAGATTGTAATGCTGTACAGGATATAGTGTAGGCTACATGTGCACTTATATTCAGTACAGTATTTAGTAGTGATTATACACGGACCTTTGGTGTATTTTTTTTATGAATGAGAGGAGAGTATGAGTCTAGATTTTATTAAGATAATTTTTAATGAATATAATTATATGAATATAATTGATACAGGAGTGACTACCATATGAAGTGATTGAGTGAGCACATAGAGGAAATTATTATAGCGGAGGATTCTGCCTGTGTTGGTGACCCATTGCTTTCTGCTTGAGACATTTAAGAAACAAAGGTTATCAATCTACCATACGTGATTGAAGTGAAGTAATAAAAATAATTCTTTAAATATTTGTGGTGCTTTTACCACTAATGATTAGTTGGATGAACTGATGAAATTTCATAGCAAGAACTTTGAACCTTGAGGCAGTAAAATATAATACTAGATCACTTTAACTACTGTGTCTAACTCATGTTTTTGTTATACTTAAGAAAAGTTTGTATTTGAAGTATGGAATCATGTGCATATTACGTAAGAAAAGTCTGCATTTGAAATATAGAATGATGTGCATCTTTTATATTTTATACCACAAAAACAGCAATCTTTTATAAATAGAAAAAAGATCAAGTTACCAAATGTAAAAGACGATCCCTCGGTGCTGTGAGTGTGGACGATAAAGAGGGAAGAAGAGGATCGGTAACAAAAGGACACCCTTATGTGACACCAACTCTCATTTGACTGAAGTGTAGCCAACAGGTAGTGACACAACAAATAATTATAATGATAAATGAAGAAGTTATTACAATATCATCCACTTTAAAGACCAATGGTACATCATACAGTATATTAACACCACCACCAGACTTAGACAGGAAAGATTTACCACTACACATAAGTACGTAGGAAAAGTGGACATTCATTTGATGGAGATTACTGTAGTGAAGAAGCCATGACTTATAAGTAACTACCGGTACCATAAAATTATAGGCCTACATGTAGTAATGAAGATGTTATTGAAGCAGGAGGAGGTATTGTATTGTACTGAACATTCCATCCCTTCACAGAGTAAAGGTAGTTGATTGTTCATAAATGGGGTTTGATAGAGTCGACATAATGAAGACAACTGATTCATCCATATTGAGCCACAGAGCTCTGTGTCTGTACTGTAGAAATCTGTTTAATGGTATAGTTGGTGGAATCAGCATTGCAAATGTTCCAACATTATCAAAATAATTTGCCAGATTATGACAATGAAGCCAACATACCAGTCACCATCATGGGTACTTGAGTTTGTATCGATGCTACTGCAAACTGCAATTAAGATACTGTGAAAGGAAAATGAACAGAGCCTCCCCTTGTATTAATAACAACACTTTGTGGCTTTTGGTGATTATTTGTGTTTTGTAATTAATATACTGTAGGCTACTCTAATTTCCCTAATTGGTGTATCTGTCTTTAATGTTTTATGATAATTTACAAATTTGCTATGACTGTACAGACTTTCTTATTTGGTGATGACAGCCCCACTTTCTGTAGTGATATATGGAAGAACAATGGAATTTTGTAGTGTTTTTTTTATAGGTAGTCTTCATATTTGATGGAAAATATAATGTATTGCTCACTATGCAACCTGATAGGAGCAGCAAGTCTCATAATAATTATTATCATGTATAATGACACAACATTATCTTGAATCATGTTATATACAGTACTGGTAGGAGATAATAACGAAAAATATAGTATCAAAATAACTACTGTTTATTTCAAGGAGAAGGAAGATTTTTTCTGAATTTAGTTTTCATACCTATGGAGTTACATTACTATATAGAAATCAGCTTCATATATTATTTTATCAGTCTGTAATTTTTTAATCCTTGTCACTTTCTTATGAAAAAAACAACCCATAGACCTGCACTATATTCCTGTATACTTTTTGTTTAATTATTCATGTTTAGCTTTAAACAATACTGTCTCTGTTATGTCATTACCCAATAATTGAAATACTGTTATGTATGAAACAGAATAGTACATTATAATTACTGTATTTGAATTGACTAGAGGTATTGTAATAAATGATCAGCAAAACACATCAGTTGTAGAACATAAGCTTCGTATGAGAAGCTTTAGTTGATATATCACATGTGCTGCTTTCAGCCCTTATGTCACTTTGACCAGAAAGAGTAACTGTAAATTATTGTACTGTAGGTGAAGGCTTCATCTCAACTTGTGCTTAGTTTCTGTGAGAAATTGTAAATGAAAAATTGTCCATGACCTCTGACTGGTCCACAATGGGATGACTTCAACACACTAACCCTTTATATTGTTGGTCTCCCTGCATGGCTGTAGCTGTGAAGGGTTATAGTATTAATATCCCTTGTTATGTATGTATTCATAAAACTGATATGTTGTTTTCCTTATCTATCCAGTGTTATATATTCTATTTATATGACTCTTCTGCTGTGTCCACCTTCATGGAGCAGTTCCCAGAGGGAGCTTGGGCTGTAAATAGATGGATGGATGTGACAGTTTTGATAATTTTATTCTCATTCTAATTCTGTTGTATTTTGCAGAATAATGCCTTATACTGGAGATGATATGCAATTTGTTTAACCCAGTTAGAGACCCAATATTGTAGTGGCTGGAGAAGGTGAACAGGGTTACTTACCTAGTCTGTGTTGTGCTGTCGCTTCCAGAGTAAAAAAAAAATGTCCACTTGAACTGTTGAAAAGATTCCAGCTGTGTATGACTCCAAAGAGGTCTGTGAACTATTCCAATATGGTACGTAGTGAGTCAGACTCAAATGGCAGTCTTTGCTATGAACTAAAGTGTACTGACTCCTCTGGTCATTTAAACATTCCATTGAAAATCCTTTCATTAAAGGAACAACAATAGCTGTTTGTATCTTAGGACTTTGTTAGAAGCTTCTATGCCTTAAATGAACTTTTTTTATAAATGAATATATATATATAAATATAGTTTTTTGTATGCAAACATATAAGAATACATGGATGGTTGTTATCTGAGCAATTCTGTTGAATGAATGAATGCACTTTGTGAGTGGTGTGTACTAATCCATTTTTTTATGAATGCTTTAATCCTTTGGGGGGGTTTAGGGTAGGTTATGGGATGAGTGTTATGTATGTACTGTATACAGGTATGGAATGTATGATTTCTTTTTTCTTCACATATTGATGATTTCTTTTGACTGTGCTTGTGTCTTACTTGGGAATATTGTACTGTAAGAAGAGTTTTGTGCTCTAGTAAAATATTGCAAACCCGGTATTAATAATGAACACATAGAAAATGCTAAAGAGGTGCATGTCAGATATTTATGATATTTTATATTTTTGGTGAATATAAGTTTTTAGGATGTTAGCAAAAGTCCAATAGCATATTATTAACTAGAAATATACATAATGAAAATAAAGAACAAAGTTGCAGTAAAGGTTGTGTAGGAGTTCAAAGTACAATGATTTTATGCTTCTTTGGTGATCTGAAAATTATACAGTGTAAATTCTATACAAAGCAGTACTGTACAGTATTCTTACACTGTATTAGCAGAATGATTAATATGAATACCTTCCTTATAGATTACAGTGCAGTTACTGTACTGTACGTGTGTATAGAGAGAAAAATCCAAGAAACTATGATTTATTTGCATACTGTAAAATTCAGGATGTATAAAATGGTACTGAGCTTGCATCATATGATATGGGTTAATAATAATATGCATGATTTGTGATGGACAGGGCAATGACAATGACTGGTTCTGTATGATGGTTTTATAGTTATTACAGTACTATACTTAGAGTTATTTTCATTGCTTAACCCATGACGTTTCTTGCATATGACCCTAGCTAATGGCATGATTATCACTGTAGGCCACTGCAAAGATTTATGAAAACTGTACTGTTAGAATCCATAATCAGTAAAACCCCTAATATAAACACTAATGTACTGTACTGGGATTATGAATGTGAAAAACACACTAACTTGTGATCATAAGATGTCATTTATTATCATTACACTGTACTACAATAATTACATCTATGTGATGCCTTTATGTCCAGAAAGTCACAAGTAAGTAACTTCCCATCTCTCATTCTTTTCACTCACTGCCAAAATATTCCACTCCCTCCTTACTTTATCTGTGTGTAATGATCCATTGAAAAATAGTGGGAAAAGGAGAACACAAATTCCAGGACAATCAGTATACTGTATAATTGGTACTATATTTTATACAGTATACTGAGAAGTGTTTATTAGTCAGTCAAACATTTAGGTGGAAGTTATTGTATGTATGACAAGGGTTTTTTGTATCGAGTCTCTACCATCCAGGACAAACAATAGTTGAGGAAATGCTGAGTGATCCTTGAACATTCTGTGATGAGTTACTGAGTTGCTTATTATGGAAATGGGAATGATGCCAAACTCCTCTTAAGACTACTGTACATACACAAGTCATTTCATAAACCATTAATTCTACTGGAAAGAGGTTATCTATATGCATGTACAGTATATCCTTATCTGTTTTTCAAAAGGAATATAAACGTATCCCAGGGTCTAATATTATATCTTGTCATTCGGCAGCAAGCATATATAAATAAATAATAAGGTGTTTCATGTGTTTCCTATGTATTATGTATAAACAACACAGTTAACCATTACTATTCATAGACAGGATGGCTTGCATTAACTCCTCTCATTAACTCCTGGGTGGTGTAGAAATTATGGATTGTAATTGTACTTCGTATATATTTTGTACTACGGCAAAACTGTACTATTTATTGTGGTAGGAATTATGCAATAGATATGGTTTTATAACTTGATACCATTTAACCATATTTTTATGAAAAGAATAAGTGACAAAATTCACATTACATAATAATTATAACAAAGACTTCATAATGATTCTGTTCATAACTGCCTCTTCCTGCCTCAGCTATAGTGCTTGGCAATGTATCGTCCTTATAAGTAGTCCCTGGGCCAATGCAAGAGTAGTGCTTTGGGATAACCATGATTAAGGGGGTAATTCACTTTTGTTACATTGGAGTGCCTTGATTCCTCCAAAGTATGCCAGGAAACAGGACCAGATGAACAAAAATAATGGTGTCCTGTTGCTTGGAATAGTTTGGAGGAATCAGTTGCTCCAGATTTGCCAACATTGTACTTCCCTCTTAATATGATGGCTCTGTAGAGAGTATACTGGGCCATTGTCATTGTTATTACCACTAGCTCATTACTACTATAAGCTAGTGTTTGTATGCGGCTCTTTGTCACTTCACTTCCCCTTTAACAACGGCTGTGATTCAAGTTGTTTTTACATATTGTATTCAGTTTATTCATGTTATGGTAATTAAGTTGGTAAAAAAATTAAGGGAGGAATCTAGCTGTTGTTGGTAAAGTGATGGACTAGTGATTCCTCCAAATTATGCCACGAAACAGATCCCCTATTAATAACACTGGGGGCATCTGTTTCCTGGCATAGTTTAGAGGAATCAGTAGCCTAACAATTTACCAACAAGAGATTCCTCCCTTAACTGTCGTCTACATACCTCACTACAGTGTTATGGTAATTTACATTAGAATTTATTGGATACCAGGATATTACTATACTGTATGTATATTTCTCCAGAGTATATTTACAGATACAGTATAGTAATTTGATTTTTCATGCTATATGTTAAAGTCATTCAAAATTATTTATGGATTCATCTCCCCTGTTGTGTTTGGATTTGAGTGCAACATAGGTAGCCTACTGTATTATCTTTCTCAATGAAAGGGCCTGTGATTCACTCAATACTACTGTACAAAAGTTGACAATTTCGAGGTTCTTGATTTCTTCAAAATTTGGTAAGGAACATGGAGTAATTTAGTGGAATCAGAAGTTTCAAAAATAAAATAATTTCCCTCTGTTTGATTGGATTATTGTATGATGGTACTGAATGTATTTACAAAGTTGCCCATGCTAGAATAATATACATACTATTTAGGTGGTAAAAGAGGATATGGGATTATGACTTCCAGGGCAAGTACTGTATTACTGTACTGTATATTAATAATCACTATATACATTATACTTCTTTGCACAGAAGAAGAGTCCCAGGGAAATGTATTGTATGACCCATGGAAGGCAATGCATCCTATCCTGGCCTTGGAGCATTGTCATAATAACACACCTTACCATACAGACATGAAGGGATGAAGTACCAAGAAATATAATAAACGGCTTTCCGAACAAATGTGAAGAGATGAACTGAGGAAAAATATGGCTTTCCAAACAACACAACTGCATCAAACCACATCATCATACTGGTAATCACACAAATATGAAGGGATGAAGAACCAAGAAATATAATGGCGCTCCGAACGAAGATGAAGAGATGAAGTGAGGAAAAATTGACTTTCCAAACAAAACAACTGCATCAATCCACCAGCTTCCTAACCAGGCAAGAGATGTACCATTGTAAGAAAAGTTATGGTCTTGGCAGTGATGATAATTGGTTACACAGCTCCATACATCATCATCATGGGAAGTTATAGGGCCATATTCAAGAACATTCATGGTGCATACGGTGGCATGGTACTGGTACGATGGCTCCATATACAAACAACAGAGCCATTGTACTGGTACCACACCATTGTCAACACCACAAATGTTCTTGCATATGGCACATAATACCATTGTCACTGTGTTGTTGTTGCCCATGACTTTTCATTGTTCACTTTATACCTGGCAAAAACATTCGGAAATTTGGTACCTGTGATTCTGTAGGGCAGTTGCTGAGAATTGAATATGAAAAACAGGTCAAAACAATGGGATGTAACAAGCAAATATATGGACAGTAATAAGATAACACAAAGTTGAGTTGTTCATTTCCACAACTATCAAAATCAATATTCAGATACTTTATTTGAGCATTAGTACGAGATGATGGGAAGCATTAACCTCTACTCGGTATCATGTGTGAATTCCTTATTAGTTTTTTTAAAAATAATTTACAGGTATGTACTGTAGGTTACAGTGGTATAACTACTTAAATATAATGTATCATAATTCTTGTATTTTTTAGTACCATTTTCATACCCTTCATCTCCATCGTAAGTGCACCAGAATTCAACCACAAGAAGAGAGTGTATCTGCCTGCCTCCCTCCCTGCTCGTTTATGTACCATATTATAGTCGTCTTGGAATAAAGAAAAAAAAGGTGTTCATTGTAAGTAGTGTTTCCTTAACCATTTTGTACTGTAATAATACACTAAGCTTGTAGGATATAAGGGGAGTTGCCATATATAGATATATTTATATACATACAGTATTATTATATAGTAGTGGCATAAGAATGTAATGAGCTCATCGTCCACCTAAGCGATATAAACTAATGCCAGGGTATTAGAGCTTTACTCCTAACTTGAGCCAATCCTTTTCTTCTCTTTAGCTATCCCTCCTTTCTTTTTTTTTCTCTTTCGTGTTTTTTGTCCTTCCTCTCTTCTGTCTCTTGCCTTTTGACTACAGTTTTATTTGAAGGGGTTAGTAGTGTTCTGTGTTCTGCTTTGTATACATCATCATCACCAGCCTAGTACAGTACAGTCACGGCACATAGTCCTTGTCCAGAATTCCCCTTATACCCTACCCTGGTTAAGGACTTTGTGCCTTAACTGTACATAACCTTTCACAATGATGGGAACCTTCCTCGCATCTCGCTATTCTTTTATTGATGACGTCATATTTCTTGTCATCTTCGAGAGTGAGTTCGAGACCACTCAGTCACATCCCGATTCCTGACTCAGTTTATCAGCCACTATGTAAGCAGGTATGTGCCTTATAATGAACTCAGTGCATCATCAGCTTCCTACAGCAGCTTTATCGGCAGCTAAGTAAGTACTAGATATAAAAACGCGTCTTGTTTTTCATTGCAGCTGTAAAATATAAGCTGTGTTAATTAATGCGTAGGCTACGTATCAAAATAGTTGGGTTACGTGTATGCAAGGCCTATACAGTCTTAACTAGGCCGTGCGTGTATGATATTCCTTCCTTAGCAATGTATGAGGGACTGGGAAGGTGTGTGTGTGTTCTTTGACGTTTGAGGCATATTTAGGAATAACTCGGACAGATTTTAATCCGGCGTTAGTGGAACTATGATGTACAGTACTTGCTGTAAATTGAGTGATATTAACTTAGAGAATTGTTAAATATTTCTCTTAGATTTTTCTATGTTCCTACTTTATACTTTAATTGTTACTTGTAGTGAATTTATTTCGATTTATATCTCCTATAAACCACACACCAAGAATTATCTGTGTCGATAAGGAATATTTAAAACTGATAATTTTATGAAAATGATAAAACACAAATGTACAGTCGGCCTCAGGAATTTGTACACAGAGTATTAGTTAATACTGTATAGGTCTTTATTCTGCATAATACTGTAGGGATTAATTGTTCTGCGGACTGATTCAAAGATTAGCTAGATAACGTTACTAGAAGAGTTAGGTAGTAGAAGATTAATGTAATGAATTTTCTAGTTGTTACGAACCCTTGAAGTTCAGTCTATAGTGTATACGAATTCTTTTAGACGACTGTACATGATTGAGTAGCCATCCTTTCAGAAAAAAAAACATCTAGCTCCAAAACAGCTTGACAATTTTATAACAAAAGTACGATAACATCAGTAATTAAGTCAGAAGAAATATCTGATTTTTTCATAGGATTGATATCGTAGTAACTTGAGACTTTTTTTTGACCTGTAAGATTGTCAGTTGCATGTGACTCTTGCAAGGCCCCGGAATGATTGAGTGAAGCTACGAGGTGTTGGGTGCTTCAAGGTTATTGCTCTAGAGTCTAGATGGAGATAGTGGAGCTTCATTGTGTTGGTTGCTTCTCTTCTGCCCCAATAGATGACGACACTTAACTTTACACTCACTCACACCAACTTGGAATAAATTATGGACTGGCATCTTCTATGTTATGAGTTGGTGACTTGTACGTATAGGGGGATATTATCTTGACGTGTAGGTGTAGCCATGCAGGCCAGCTAGAACCATCAGATCATAGAGAAAACCCCTAACGTTTGTCGTCCAGCACACTTGATCATTTCTGAAGTGAGGTTAATAGATGACTGCTCTATGGTATTAAGATGTATCACTGAATGTCGTGAATCCATAAACAGTGACATTCCACAATAGGACTCTCTTTGCAGGCGTAAAGCTATGATAGTTTTTTGTACCATTAAGAGCTTAGAAAATCAATTTCTTTTGTAACGACCCTATAATAATAGCACTTGTCTTATTTGGTGAAAATTACCCTGATACACATTGATTGAAAAATAAAAATGTCGGTTAGATCCCTCAGTATATACATATTCCTATATCATGGAAGAGCCATCATTAACACCCGTAGTTTTAAAAATATTGAGGGCCCTTACTGGAACTCTATGAACCCTCTAAATAATCCAGGCCACAGAACGCTTCAGTGTTTCGAATAGGGAATCTGTTGCCTGGAGTAGTTTGGAGAATTCATAGAGCTCCAGTAAGGGCCCTCAATTTTTTTTAAAACTACGGGTGTAAGAGTCTATGGTAACAATATTTGTCCGAGGTCGATACGAGGAGTAGACCGCTTCATATCGTCTGGTTACAGTTGGAAACCCCGTCCATCACCCAGTTCCCGTAGTGTAGAGGCTGTGTACGAATGAGTGAATCGTGTCACTCGTGTGGTCAAAGTTATCATTTAGTTATGTCCGTATTTGGTAACAATAGTCAGGGATTATTAACCATGGCTGTACACACAAGGTCATTCCATATTATTATCTAACCAGGTAAACTCTAACGAAACTCCTTATCATTGCTTAATCACTTTGGTTGTATACAGTTTTTTGCAATAATTGTATACTCATAGAACAATGAAGTGTTAAAACTGTTAATATTAAAATAATAATAATCGTCTTGAAGGGAACAAACACATCATTGTACGGTTTTACTCACATATTCCTGTTATTCATCTTCTGGCGTCGTGGTCAAACTCTGGTGACGTGTTCGTAGGTGTATTATTTATATATTATTAGTAAACACGGTAAAGGGACTTGATGTGGCTGCTCTTTCCACAACACAGTTATAACTCCTCTCGTTGGCCATGTTACGGGAAGAGTATACTTTTGGTGTATTAGAGCTCATCGATTCCTCCAAAGTATGCCAAGAAACAGGACCAGATTGCTTGAAATAGTTTGAAGGAATTATTATCTCCAAAAATGCCAAAACTATACCCTCCCCTTAAATGTTGCCCGCCTCTGTGACTAAAAACATTGTCACGAGTCATAAAATTCATGTTCCCTTTTGGGCTTGTGTGTGTTTTTTTGTTTTGTTTTTTCACGATACAGGACCAACGGAGTTCACTGCGAGGCAGGAGAGGTGATTGATTGATTGATTGATGGATATTAGGCGCCGCAACATCGAGGTCCTATAGCGCCAGAAAAAGGTGATAGAGAGGTGTGACAGCAAGCAGGAAGGAAATAAAAAGAAAAGAGGGACAGTTGAAGGACTGAAAGCTAATGGCTGGGGCCGAAGGGGCGCCAAAACCCTGTAAGTATTGCCCACATTAATTAATATAGGGCAGGAGAGGTGATGGGACTTTTGAATGTGATTGTGTGTCACTCATGGGTTCACTTTCATATGCCAGGGATGATTTTTTTCTCGTTTATCAGTATTACAATTATCATCTGAAGAGCTTGTCGATTTCATGGACGAAGTATCTGGGTGTTGTTATCAGTTGCTATAGCCTAGAATAGGTGTGTTAGGAGACCAGAAAGTCATGGCGATAACGAGAACTTTAGTTTATATTCACGCCTTGAATAATTACTGATACTGTGATTGATCTACTTAGTTTTATTATTTCCAAATTTATTACTTACCAGAACTGTTGCGACTCGTTTTTGTAATTATTTAGACGGTTCGATATAATCCTGTATGCAAACAATGGCTTATGAATGCACATGATATTAATTAGTTCGTGTCGAGTATTTCAAGTCCCTTCACTGAATTTATATTTTATTTTGTTGTAATGTTCTAGATAACTCCAAACGATTTTAGTCACCCGTGGGATGCTCTTATTTACTGCATTATTATATTATTAACTCGTGAACAGAAGTTACATGCAATTCATTGGTTCAGTTGCTATGGGGTCTAGTCTGATAAAGTAAAAAGTAAACATTGGATAGGTCATGCTGTCACATCTCTCTATATATCACCTTTTTCTGGCGATATAGGACCTCGATGTTGCGGCGACTAATATCCATAACAAAAAAAGAAAGGTTAAGTCATGTCTACCTGAAGATTTTTTTTATTCAAACACAAAGACGTGGGAAGTCAATGAACCTCAGATATTCACTTTATTTACCCTCTTGGATGAAACAATAACTCGAGTGTAGTCGTTGAGAAGATAAATATGCACCACCATACTTTTAATTTAGTTTGAGTGGACCTACAGTATGTACATTATGTGAGTTAGCAACAAGGCGTTATTAGTGCATGGTTGTAAAGGCGAAAGAAACCTTATGGCAGGCTACGTGATGACTGAGTGAGTGTAAGAACGATCCCAGTGTAGTCATATCTAAATTGATATTTTTTTTTTTTTTTTTTTAATTTATATCTATTGATTTTTTTTTATTTATCTTCTTTTTCGTCTCTTGTACTGCATATGCTCTACTGCGTATCGAATTTCGGAGAAGGCGGCTGTGTATAGATTCTGTTTGTACTTTGTTAGACATTACTGGACAATTGGTACACAACAAACACTTAATTAAATTCCTACAAACATTGAATGGAAAATATAGCAATGGCTTCTGTGTCAGGATCTCCTTGGAAGTGATGTCGTACAATCCAGGGATTTTCGTTCAAGTAATTGTTATTTAATATGTTTTCATGAAATGGTGTTTATTTTGTAAATCAAGGTACAACAAATAAAATAGTTATCTGCAAAACTATCAAGAAGAAAGGTTGGTAATTAATGATAAAAGGAACGAAACTTTATGTAGTAATATATGAAGATTTAAAAACATTCCTAATTTTGTTTGGTGGTAGAAGGATAAAAACAATAATGTTTTAGAAGTTGTAGTTGAGGAGGAGGTTGGAGACACCAACCAAACAGGGCAGTACTCCTAGGGTGGACACTGGACTGGTGATAGGGAGGGTTGGAACTCCCGTTTCACCGGTCTGTCCACCTTTGCTGATCTTTTTCGTGTCTCACATACACTGAGAGTAGTCCAACATACTTCCAAAGACATCACTCTCTCTCTATTTACACAATAGTTACAAACACGCTACACACCACACCCTTTGTCCAAATGATATCCCCCAAAATTAAAAACAACTATGAATAGACTGTTGCCCTCGACATATCCAAAGCTTTTGATAGAGTCTGGCACAAAGCTTTAATCTCCAAACTGCCCTCATTCAGTTTCTATCCCTCTCTCTGCACCTTTATCTCTGATTTCCTTTCTGACCGTTGTAGACGGTCACTGTTCTTCTTTCAAGTCTATTAATAGTGGTGTTCCTCAGGGTTCTGTTCTATCACCCACTCTCTTTCTCCTATTCATTAATGACCTTCTTAACTGTACCTCTTCCCCTATCCACTCCTATGCTGATGATTCCACCCTACACTACTCCACGCACTTTGACAACCGTCCATCCCAGCAGCTCCTCTCCACATCACGTGATGATGCAGTAGCACGCCTGACTTCTGATCTTTCCCTCATCTCTAACTGGGGCAGAGAGAACCTTGTTGTTTTCAATGCCTCTAAAACACAGTTCCTTCATCTTTCAACTCGTACTAATTTTCCTGATGACTGTCCCCTCTCCTTCAACGACTTCGAACGAAATTGGACATGATTTGGGACACTCTAACTAAATATTACACAGATGAGGACAATGAGCGGGCTCATAGCCTTTTGTCATCATCTATTTTAATATAGAAAAAAAAATATATATATATATATGAATTTATTTTGACAACCATGACGATGTTATTATGTGTTATAAATTATGTGTTATAAATTATGTGTTATAAATTATGTGTTATTAATGTGTGTTATAAATTAATGTTATAAATTAATGTTATAAATTAATGTTATAAATTATGTGTTATAAATTATGTGTTATAAATTATGTGTTATAAACTCGTTGAAGAATGACAACACCCACTGACGCAATGATGTTTACCTTGTCCATCAGACTTCTCTCTCTCTCTCTCTCTCTCTTTCTCTCTCTCTCTCTCTCTCTCTTTTATAGTTATGACACACACACTACAGTTTCTACGAAGGACAATGAGGTAAAAGATGGTATAATTCAGTTCTTATCAGTATAACCTACCTCAACATTTTGTATCTGTATAATTATCTTTCAATGCCATTTAGAGGGGTAATATACTTTTGGTTCAGTACTGTACAATAATAAGAGTGCCTTGATTCCTCCAAAGTACGCCAGGAAACAAGAGACATGATGAACAATAATAATAGTGTCATGTTGCTTGGAATAGTTTGGAGGAATCATACAGATGCTCCAGATTTCCCAACACTGTACTTTCCCCTTAATTAAGTATTACAATATATTTTCCGTCTTTAACGAGGTCTATTAATAATTATCATTGGTATATTAAGGACTGACACTCGTAGTTTAAACAAAAATTGAGGGCTCTTACTGGAGCTCTATGAATTCTCCAACTTCTCCAGGCAACAGATTCCCTTTTAGAAATACTGAAGCGTTCTGTAGCCTGGATTATTTGGAGGGTTTATAGAGCTCCAGTAAGGGCCCTCAAATTTTTAAAAACTACGGGCCTGTCTCTTTCAAGGCAATATAGAATTACTCGGAATAAAGGTGCAAAATTTTCTTTGATGAAATTAATGATGTGATGGTTGAAGTGTTTATGAGTAGCCGTCGTGGTGTATGGGTGAATAACCTCTAGTATGAAAGGTGTACAGTCGGGATCTGTAATAAGAATCCAAGATGGAGATCAGTCTAATGTGAAGCCAGACACTACTGTAGGTATTACGATGATGCATCCACTTCATACTTTAAATACCATACTATATTGTGTGCAATATTACCTACTTGAATACCAATATTGCAATATTGTAATATAACAGTTTTCTAGAATATTAGATGCAATGTTTTTGGTGTAAATATGAATATATTGGAAATAGTTATGATGCGTATAACCCGCCACCATCTACGAGTTTCTCATTTGTATACAACTCGCCGACCTGCCCCTTGGGATTTCGTTGCCTACCAGTGAAATACTACTCCAAGCCCTTGGGACAACAATGTTAACATACCGTATGTTGACTCATTTGCGTCGGGCACAGCTTCAGAAGTTTGAAAATAAAATGGCCAATATTTCAAAATGATCCTATCATAATGTTAATCACACATTTTATCGTACCCTGGACCCACTTCAACACACTGTACAAGGTCGTGAGTTACTGTACCTTTTCCTTGAAACTTGGGTCTATTAACATCATTATATCAGCTAGTAATGCTAAAGTCTAGACTGATATAATATTAGTATAGAAGCTGCTTGTGCTACCATAATAAAACCCTAAGACATACCGAGAAAGCGAGGATTTTAGTGTAAGAAATTCGAGTGACGTTCATTCTAACCTAAATTGGCATGATATTGAATTGTTTTATTTACATTTAACAAAAACCCGAATGTAAACCGGTTGGGGAAGTTCTGATGGCAACGAGATACTGGAAATGCCAATGGGCGTGAAGAAGTGGTATTTCCCAGATGATCATATGTGTTAGTGGGAAATCCTTATCGTCTTATCATCGTATACGTTAGGTACCGCGTGATAAACTTCGACCAATCACCGACAGACAGCCTTTATGGTATCAGCTGAGGATATTTACCCACAGTTACGAAAAAAACACAACAAAAACACACACAAAAACAAACGATAGCTTCATTGTAAACACTACACTTCGGAATACAAAAGTGTAGGCCTATCTATCGTCCTTATCTCCCAGTTTTAACCCCAAGAACCCAGAGAGGTATATAAGTGACGCCTGAAGTACAACAGTCATCATTGTTGGTCTACGCAGTCACTCACTACAGTATACTATCCTTCCTCTCCTCTGGTAAGTCTACTCTGTACAAGTTCATAGATTGATTGATTGATATAGATAGATATTTGGCGCCGCAATAGTGAAGTCATATGGCGCCAGAAGTACACAAGTTCATATAAATGGTGCTGTTGCTTTAGAATTTGTTTTTTGGATTATTAAGTATTATTTACTCTGTAATAATTGTGCAGAATAAATTGATAATAATTAATTAAAGCCAGCCCCTTTCTATAGTGACATTAGATGGTTTGGTGATATTTTAAGTAGATTGTCATCAGTAATTATAGAACGTGTGTAGTTTGTAGGGAGTTGTCAGGACCGTATTTGGTATACATTGCTAAAATACTATAATACTTTAAATTATTCTATAAAGAACTTTTCGGTGTAGCCTATAATAATGTCGTTCTTGTTACACTTTACAGAGAACAATAATAATGGCTTCCACTGTGTCCCGTGCTGCCTCTCGCTTGGTGAAGTCTTGTCTGGTCCGCCCACATGTACACACACTCCCAACCAGGACCGTCATCAGTTTCCGGGGAGTCACACAACCTTGGACTGTAAGTGGCAATACTATAATACCTTCACCTTCCAATTGGGTTGTCTCTTCTGGATCAGAAGATTTGATCTCTTGTGGTATTTGTCACTCATTTGGTAGGACTTGATGAATAGTCATCTTGGTAGCTGCATATTGCCGGACTTTAGTGGAATCCATTCCAATTATATGGGTAACGTGGAAATATCAGATTATATTAACTTCTAAAGAATGAACTTGATAAAAATCCCACCTTCGGACAGCTTTTTACATCTGGGTAACTGGAAGGTCTCTTCATTAATTTTGCAATGTATGTAAACCTCCATATATAGTATTAGAAACATTTCCAATTGAAGTCATTGACTTACATAATTATCATCTGTTGAAGGTGGCATCCCCAGACGCGGTAGAGATTCAAGAAGAACCCAAGAACAGACACATGGAGATGATGTCAGTCTGGTATGACGAGTCGGAGAGGTTGGCCCAGTCCCGACTCACACACCCCGACATGACTCCTGAAGACTTGCAGCGACAGAATGGCTTATTCAGGGAGCAGTTAGTGGACCTCCTCGATCACTTACATGACGAGCAGGTGATGGACATTCGTCAGGGCTGGATGGGAACACAGTAGAAGTCTCAGTGTTGTTACAGAGTTCATAAGTAATGACGTGTGTATGTGTGAAAGTTTGGGGGGTTACTTACGTTACAGTAATTGTCTAATTAAATGATATCATGATGGTCATTTCATCATCAACCAATTAGAGTCCTGCTGCTAATTAAAGGCCTCACCAAACCTTCTACAGTACTGTACATAAGTACCAAGACTGGGCCAGTCTTTGCCAGGTTTTGTCTACAAACATTTCTATATCATCTCTCTGCCTCTACTCAGCTGGTGTTTTTCAGCTTTTCTGTCCATATGATACTTTATACATACAATGTGATTACCAACCCATCACAAAACATATCTCTTCTGCCCATTCCCAGTCTTCCCCCTCCTTCCCACTCACAGTTATTGGACAGGATAAATTTGGTAGAACACTGTCTACCGACTGACAATTATAGATTTTAGGAAATGAAAAAAAATAATCTGAATGTTTTTTTAATGAATGCTTGTTTGGACGATATTGACGAGTTTATGAAGGACAAATTGTGATGACACTATGAATGAGGTTCTTTGTTAGATTGTCAAAGCTATGTGATAATTAATATTAGTTATTTTTCCTAGTCAGTGTTTCTCCTTATATTTCACATAATAGTTTAGATATGCAGGTATGCATACATGTAAGTGAATAGCATAACGACTGTGTTATAACAAGCACTTGACAGAGCAGGGGCAGAAATCCACTCCAGTTTGACCCCTTTACTTGGTTAAGGTAATCATACTGGATTAGAGTTTCAGTTCCGGCATCGGTCTATTTAAAAAAATCAATCTTGGTAATTGGTTGACAAGGGAGGAAAGTCTCCTGCACGTGACATAGATACTAGTGCACTCAAAGTGGCTGTGTCTTATATATGTATAATGATTTATGTAATTTGACTTGAATTATTTGTAATAAAATTATCTTGTTCAACAACAAGTGTCTCCATATTCATTATAAGGGAACTTTCTGTTTGTTTGTTCATGAAAATTTGTTCCCTCAATTTTCCTTTTATCTGGCATTATCCTACATAAATGGAATCCTTATGACTCACAATAGGATTTAATACAAAAATGACACAACTCTGAGGTCATGTGAGTTCACAATAGGTTATCTATGATCAATGAAGGTCATTTACAGCCAAAAGGTGAGAGATAAAGATTTTATTATAAAAAAAAATACACATTGACCCAGAAATGGGGAAACGGGTAAGGTCACATCCGACCTCCAAGATCAGCTTAATTAGATCAGCTTTATTAGATCAGCTTAATTAAGGTCAGGAGTGTATACATGATTCTTAGCTTCTAACTCGCGAAGTACACATCCCAGAACAAAACTAAAAACAAATTTGGAATCGGCATGCCTTAATTAAAGTGTCATAGGCTATCGAGAATTTCAAATTTTGTCGAAACATATTTCCAACTTAATTTGCCCTTTTGAAAAATAGCGCTAAGTGCCCAGTTTTGTTTTATTTTTTTTATGAGCTGTTAGAGGATATGATAAGTGAAGTTGGCTGTATGAAAATATGTCATGAGCGAAGTGGGTGATGGGTGAAGTAGGAAATGGGTTAAATAATGAAGGTTGTAGGACTCCATAACACAACACCTGTATATTCTCTTATATTGACATCTCTTCAATGGCTACACTCAAGTCAATAATTCTTGCTGAATTAATATCCTCTATAAAGAAGAAGGCAAGATGGCAAAATGTGGTTTACCGCGAAGCGCTCCAAAAAAACAGAATACAGTAGTGTGTTTACACTCAGTTCTGGTGGTGGAAGGGAAAAATACCCTACACCAGCACCTCAATTTTTTTTTTCTCAACCTCGAGGCTGTAGGCTGTCAGTAGCCCGTGACTCTTGCGAGGCCCCGAGATTATTGTGTGTCGCACCAGATGAGACAGTGGAGCTTCGTGGTGATGTTGGTACCGTAGCTTTTCTTCTGTCCCACTAGATGACGACACCTTATTTATACACGTCACTATCAGGGGAGAGCAGCAACACCGTCACACACAGCATTTTGGAATATGGTCTGGCGTCTTCTATGGCGTCTACATCTACGACGATGTAGGGGGTATTTTATTGACGTGTCGGCGTAGCCAGGATAATT
This sequence comes from Petrolisthes manimaculis, assembly GCA_034508575.1. Taxonomy (NCBI): domain Eukaryota; kingdom Metazoa; phylum Arthropoda; class Malacostraca; order Decapoda; family Porcellanidae; genus Petrolisthes; species Petrolisthes manimaculis. Next base: position 198,192 of record JAWZYT010000192.1, on the reverse strand, counting down.
GACGACCCAGTTCACCTCTGAAAAGCCCAGACGTTTTCCCGGGTCCTTCACAGCCACAGTCCGTCTCTTTATCCACTCTACCACCGCCTCCCCAATGTAGAGTGGGAGAAACGAGGTGGCAGTGTCGGGAAACATACCCTCCTACGACCAACAGCATGCCAAATATCACAGAAAGTATAAAGCATAGAAGTTATAATAATTTATATAGCCCAGTGTATTTTGATACAGCCTTCTCATGATTGCTCGAACTGAGAGAAACTCACAGTAGTCTAGGCTTGGTAACTCTCACATCTGACCTCCATACAGAGTGTATATAGTCATGTCCTGTATGATGACACCAGTGACCAGTCCCATGTCACATTCTACCATGGGTGGTGAACAAACAACTCCAACCTACTGTCATTGTTGGCAAGTCAAACGAGGACTCGTATGGATGTGTAAACCTAGCATGATGATAATGCCCAAAGGTGCACACAAAGTAACACCTCTGTCTCTTCGTGGATGATATATATACAGACACATTGAAGGTTGTAAGAGTACTGGGGAGCAATCAGCACAGCTCAGCCAGTTCTCATGCCATGAAAGGGCAATCACCTAATGTAATTACTGCATCAGAGGAACTTGCACTTTGGGACATTCACTGAACTTTTCAAATGCATCTAAATCTCGTACATGACAGTGATCATGTAAGATAAGGAACATCAAGTCTGGGATAATAGTACTCAGGTCCTCCCCACTTTTATTTTATTTATTTATGTATATCCCACATTCAGTTCCCTAAAGGCCCTAACTTGTCCCCTGGCCTTACTTGGGGACAGCACTGGATGGGATTGGTTCCCTGATACTCATGGTGCTGCATATGGGTCTTTAGTACTGTGTGCTGCCACCAGTATCTCATACCAATCTATTTTTTTTTACATGGGGATTAAACTTTAGACCAATGTACGGAAGATGTGGCATTGATGAAGATGAGTTAAAATGGGTGATCAAATAAGTAGTGAATTCAGGTATGAAGTCCTTTTCCTGTTGTCAACCTTGTCCAGCAGTATGGCCAAGTGGTATGTGACACACTTCATCCAGGAGTCGTAGAGAGCTATAGTTGGTCTCATTAGAAAGAGGAAGAGTTGCTGGTGAGTAGTCTACAGAATCAAGTAAAGTTTCAAGGCATAGATTTTAGACGTAGGGAGTAAGTGAAGTAGAGCGATTTTTTTTTTAAATCCCCCAGACAGGGCGGGTGGAAATTAGCAGAGTCCGTACCGGCGTGCAATTTTTCAACCCCCCCACCCATTGGAAAGGTTAAGGGACCCGAGCCAATTCCATTCCTTCGTGCTTGTTGTCCCACGTCTCTGTCACCTTCTAACTTGTGGTACAATGTCTTTCTGAACATAATCAGATAAAAACAACGTAATTGAATAAGATATTTATTTTGTTTCGTCAACTATATGTAACTGAGACACTCGAACATTAAGAGTGCACATGAACATAATGTCATGGGCAGGAGACTCGCCTCCTTTGTCAACATATTAACAAATTTGTTATAAAAAGTACACCAATGCCGGAACTGGTATACGAATCCAGTATGAATACTCTAACCAAGTAGAGTGTTCAGACTGGTGTGGGTTCCTGTTCCGGCTTTGTCAGGTGAATATTTTAATACATTCGTCATGGTATCACTTACATGTGTACATACTTTCATATATAAACAACATATATAACATATAAGGTAAAACAAGGATTAGGAAAAGTAACATTAATATTAATTATCACATAGCTTTGGCTATCTAGCAAAGAACTTCATTAATTTGAATAGATAGACTCATTCATCCTTCCATTTACTATGTATTTCTTCTATATAGCCTATGCATTTGTTTCAAATATTTAGTCAGGAATATAATTTTACTTGTCTTCAATAAACTTTCTCACTTCGATACATCTATATATATCAGTCACTATATACTAGTAGGCCTAATCTTGCAAATGCTTCAAGCATTATATACGTCATGTACACATAATATCAAGTTATATTTACATGATTTCTTATGTTTCGACTTTTGTCATTGGTTTTAGACCTATGGGGAGGTTCAGAACACACAAACACAAACACAAACACACAAACACACACACACACACACACACACACATACATTCATGATTTGTGAAGGGAGTGATGAGAGTGAAATTCCTACTGAGTTCCCATCCAGCCCTTACAGACATCCAACACCTTCTCGTCAGCCATGTGGTCAAGAAGGTCCACTATCTGTTCCCTGTACATAGCATTATTCCTCTGTAGTTCCTCAGGGGTGAGTTCGGGTTGAGAGATGCGGGACAGGGACAACTTCTCTGCCACGCTGTACCAGACTGATAGAGACTCCAAGTGTTTGTTCATAAATTCTTCCTGTATCTCCTCTGCCTCTTCGGACGCCACCTTCAACAGTTGAAAGGGGAAGTTAATGAGTTAAAATGTTGTAGCGAATGTGAAAAGAAAAAAATAAAATAGAGCAGATAAGAGTAAAATTAGTACTTATAATTTTGCTCATGTAACAGTACATTAATAAAGGAAGGATGGAGAAAGTAAGAAAGTGTAAGGTGTATTGGTACTTACAGTCCAAGGATGTGTGGCTCCTTGGAAGCTGATGACTGTTCTGGCTGTGAGTGTGTGGACGTGTGGGCGGACCAGACAACATCTCACCAAGCAAGGAGCAGCACGGGTCACAATGGAAGCCATATTTGTATTCTGTAATATTATGATAGTAAAGGAGGATGCAAGTTTTGTACTATGAAAGACAATAGTCGTATCCATGAATAATAGCGGACTGTATATAATTATCGGATAAAACTTTTGCCGTTTACTGTACACCTTAAAATATTCAGTGACTTTATGCACCCGTCGCGGCGAAAAGGTAAGAGGTTCGATACTCAGGTTCATAGACCAGAGGTGTGTAGGTTCGAATCTTGCCCATGACGGAGGTCGTGCGTTACAAAGTCTCACTGCAGATAATTAATTACAGTCAGGAGGTAGCAACGTATGAAATTAATTCCATGGTTATTTATCTTTTAGTCAGAGGACCAACTATAAATAGATTCCTTGATGGTCATTAGCTGCTGTGCAAAACCAAAATTAGTGTTTGTTTGAAGAAAATAATTTTATAATCTTCTGGATAATTGATATGCTACTCCCCTTTGATAGTTTCCTTTATATATATATATATATATATATATATATATATATATATATATATATATATATATGAAAGTTGGCTTGGTTTATAATCAGTTAGAGGAAAGGCTATACAATAATCCTTAGCACTCTTATGAACGGAATATGTACACTTGATCTCATTATTCTTTATTTTAATGTTTGATACCTGAATAAAATTTATATGTTGTTCCTTCGACTCGATAAATGTGAATGATATAGACATTTAAATCCGTAAAGCTGTTTAGATTGACAACTCTTGATTCTATCATAATATTATGGTTCTTTTCACATTTGTCGGCTGCCCATACCTAAAGTCAAACTTAAATTAACTTATTCCTCAGGAATGAGAAGTTCGTAGCAACTACAAAATTTAGCACATTATTTTTTTAACACCAAACTTTTCTAATAATGTTATTTGGCTCATACTTGAATCAGTCAATAGAACAATACCTACAGTATATACAGATTAAAGACCCCTTTTAACCAATACCCTGTGTACGAATTTCTCAGGTCGACTGTACATTAGAACACTTGCTTTTATATTTTAAGTCACATGAAAAGTCACTCACAAATATATATATATATATATATATATATAATATATTTTAACAAGTTTGTACCACACACAGTCTAACTATTTCTCCCTACAATTCCTTATTACAAACCACCAGCTTTATATTTCAGGATGCTGCTAACTTACCTGAGGAGAGGAGAGAGAAGTAGTGGTTATGTAGAAGCAACAAGTTCTTTGCTAACAATGGTGACTATGATACACCACCCGTCATTTATATATGGTGTTGTGACCTTCGTTGGACCCCCAGAGAGATAACAGAGATAAGTGGTATATACTGCGCTTCTATTTTGTACCGTGTCCACTGAACCTCATCTTATTTTTTATGTTATATAAGTGAAGGTAAATATCCACAGGTGATATCGACCAGGTAACTGTGATTGGTCCAAGCTCATCAAACTGGATATAGTGTCACGTTTCAGCCAATCAGAGACATCCCATTGATATCAGATGGGGACATTTACGACAAACTACAAGACAACGAACTCTTATTACTCATTTCACATCCCAATTTGTGTTGTCTATTAAATCTGTAATTAATATATTTTGTGGAATACATTTCTGGCTACATCACCCCAGTACTTGACATCACCCCAGTACTTGACATTATCCCCAGTACTTGACATCAAACCCAGTACTTGACATCAACCCCAGTACTTGACATCACCCCAGTACTTGACATCACCCCCAGTACTTGACATCACCCTAGTATTTGACATCAACCCCAGTACTTGACATCATCCCAGTACTTGACATTACCCCAGTACTTGACATCAACCCCAGTACTTGACATCACCCCAGTACTTGACATCACCCCCAGTACTTGTCATCACCCCCAGTACTTGACATCACCCCAGTACTTGACATCACCCCAGTACTTGTCATCACCCCAGTACATCAACATTGAGGAAGAGGCCGCATGGATAGCAAACATTATTACTACTATGGGCGAAGGTGCTATAATCTCTATGGTTATATGTATATCGGTACTTCAGAGGATTAGACACAGAGGTGAAATAGTAAACCTCGAAGGAAGAACAAGTAAAGTAGGTATACAATAATAATAATAATAATAATAATAATAATAATAATAATAATAATAATAATAATAATAATAATAATAATAATAATAATAATAATAATAATAATAATGATAATGATAATAATAATAATAATGATAATGATAATAATAATAATAATGATAATAATGATAATAATAATAATATAAACATAATATTTTTGTGTGTGATATAGAAATAATAATAATAATAATAATAAACAAAATATTTTTTCGTGTGGTATAATAATAATAATAATAATAATAAACATAATAATAAACATAATAATAAACATAATATTTTTTCGTGTGGTATAATAATAATAATAATAATAATAATAATAATAATAATAATAATGATAATAAAGGGTCAAATACACGAAACAATCGGTGGGAGAATGAGTAATGATGACGTTTACTGCGTGGGTTACATGTGGACAAACCACTTGAGATGATTGAGGAGGTATTATTGTACAGTGTTGGTAAATCTCGAGCAAATTATTCCTCCAAACTACTCCATACAACAGGAAACGATTACTTTCGTTTATGTGGTCTTTTTTTCCTGGCCTAGTTTGGAGGAATCAAGGAGCTCCAATGTATCAAAAAGTGTATTATCCCCATTCTCTGTCTACCCATTTCACCTCACGAAGCCACAAAACAACACATTCATGGGCACTGTGATGGTGTGTTTCGTAATATTGTATGAAGGACTCGATAACCTTCCAATTAGCAGACGACACACGGTCATGAACCCCCTTAAGATATAGATATAATGATAAGACGATAAGGTTTTCCCAGTTACACGACGAAACATCTTTGGGGAAATACACTCATTGACATTTCCAGAATCCTGTTGCCATCAGAAGAATAACCAAATATTGTGGCACTAATACAGTCACAACACGAGCTATATTAAGTATTCAGGGTATTGTTGAAGTTTAGACATCATCTGATATAATTGTGATTCAATTACAACTCTTAATTTTGTTTTTTATTTGCTTGGGGTTCGTTTAATATTCCACCTGGCCATTGGAAGCAGACGCGGATGTTTATTATGACTAGTGATTGTACACTCGCCATCCAAAATATGTATCCAGGTTTGCTTCGAATAGCCTGATCGAGTTCTAAGCCAGTTCAAGCAAATATGCAACAGGATAAGCGTTGTAATTGGTTCATTATTATGTCAAATATTTCGAAACTTCAACAAGACCTGGATACAAATTTTGGATTGTGAGTGTACAGTACATACATTGGTTAATTCGACAATTTCTATTCAAAGTCGTTTATAAGTCGGGTTTACACAAATATAATAAGCATAGCTTAGTGTTAAATTATTTAGGTTTATCACTGAATTTCCAGCATAATTATCATAGCCTAATAAGGAACAGTAATTTATGTTGTCACTGCAGTACCGGTATTTCAGATCATCGGGAATGCAAGATACTGTTTGGGCACCTTCGGACAATTCATACGATAAGATACATACACATCGTTATAATAGATGTCGTATATATACAATGCTACTTTAATTATCATTCCAGCGAACCTTTCCCTCGTCTCACAGCCAGTACCTCCAATTTTCATATCTGCGAACTTTCATTTTCTAACTCCCAGTAGCCTACCTCTGTCTACTTTAGCCCTGTAACCAAGCGTGGGTAGAGGAAAGACATACATACATAGTTACATACGTACGGGGAAGGTAAATTGACGCTGTAGACCTGAGACTCCCAATACATGTGGGTGAAGGACAAGGTGTCTCATAACAGGCAAGGCGACTGTCTCCCCCTGTGACACTCACTCCCAGTCAGAGGTCCGCTCCCTCCTTCTAATAATGCCTCTAGTTTGTCTTACTCTATTTGTACTGATGGATTGTTGTTGCCAGAGGGAGTGTGCGTGGTGAAGACAGACAGAGGGAAGGAGAGAGGGAGACAGTATGTTTGGTGGTTTGGGTGGCAAAACAAACAAAAAAAAAAAATCCTGTCGTGGACACATCTGCCAACTCTTGCATTCAGTACTGTGTGGAATTATAAGCTTCACATGCAGAGTCGTCAGCTGAAGTATTGCACCAGAGAGGCTTTCTATTACCCTCTGGATATTGGAATGTTATATGGTGGATATGTTTATTCAATTATTATCCTTTGTGTTATCCTTCAAGAAGCAAGGTGACAGGACTTTTCTTTTTTCGCTGTCAACTGTACATTGGTAGGTAAGTTATGAAATGGGTGCAGAGGACGTAAGATGAGAAGAGTCAGGGTGGTGGGACGAAGGGAGCTAAAAATACAGTAGATTACGGTAGGAATGGAAAAATCATAAGAAAATGGAAAGTGACAGAATGTGGAAACATGGAAACAGAGACAAGTTGAAAGAGGAAATTAATGAACACGAGAAAGGGAAGCAAAAAGTATATATAGGATATGGAAGTGAAAATTGTTGGAAAAAAAAACACATATAAAGAGAGAAGCAGAGTAAATGGAATAGAGAAAGGAAATGAAATAAAAAAATAAATGGCAGCAAAAATTTGAAATGGGAAAGGGGAGAAGAAAGCCAAGAAATTAGGGAAACAGAGACGAGGGTGAAGGAAAGGAGGGCAAAGACCCCAAGAAGGAAGCAAAAAATACAAATAATGCAGCTCCTTGTTAAAGAAAGAAAGTTTTATATATTTATCTCAAGTCCCCTGACCAGACACGTCACCTGTACAGTCAGTATATTTATAAATGAACCAGTTTAATATCCCCATGATAAGCAGATAGTAACAGATGCAGGTCAAGTGTTGTGACTCTTTATTGAGTCACATGTTGATAACATTTTGTGAAGACACCATAGTCTGTCTGACTGTGTGTGTGTGAGTGTATGTATGTATGAAACACGTATAGATGATTTAAGCTTACATTTTTTACCTTCTGTGGTGGAAAGGACCTGATATGTACTGGTGTGTTCTAACTTAATTTTCTCATTAGTACATATCAAGGGCTTGACATTCTCATTAATGTCTACAGACGCTACCAGGATATTTCAACATTGACTTTCATTACGCCAAGTGACACTGACACACGAGGAGAAACTGGCATTTTTTAACATGTAAAGTAATGGACGAAAGTGTAAGTGTTGTAAACATCTGTTGACGAAAAGAACACCTGGCTACTTTCTCCTAACCCTAATACATACACACATACAAGCACACACACCATAATTATATACTGTATACATACAAACGAGTACATAAGAGTAGTAAATAGTAGAGTACCTTCACGAAGCATGACATGTTACACCATACTATAGGATACTGTAATAATATTGTCTACTGTGTTACATGGCGAGACGAGTTACCAATAGTGTGTTTTATTAAGGTTATATATCATCATTTTAATAAACAAAGTGGTTTGCACCTTCCCTTTGTTTACAGAGCTCGAGATTGATTGGAATGATGTATATATGTCTGGATAATTAATAATGGTAATTTCATTCCTTATTAATCATAGTAGCTGTAGATGGTAATATCAAATGTCTAACTTCCTCCTTGCCTTTTTTTTCCTCTCTGCTCTAGTCACTGAAGAGCAAAGCAAGAAATATTAACTTGACATTTCTCACATTGTTTGGTACCAGTGGCCTGCCTTGAGTACACTCGGACAACATAATTATAGTCTCTAGCCCCGTAGGAGAGTATTGACTGTAGTGATGTGGGCAGTACTTTAAGGGTTTGGGCACCCTTTCGGCTCCAGCCACTTTTTAAATTTCTTTAACTGTCCTTTTCTTTCTATTTCCTTCTTGCTTGCTGTTTCACCTCTCTATCTGGTGTTATATGACCTCGCTGTTGCGGTGCCTAATATCAATCAATCAGTCAATCATGGTCTTTAGCCCACCTAAGTCGAAGCCCGAAATCTGAAGCGGGAGGTTTGTGCCATGGATGATAATCGTGGACCTCAGGAGCAGTTGTGTCTTCCAATTTTTTTTTTCTATATGTTCCGACACTAGACATAGGCTTCATTAAGCCCGTTACCGTGGCCCAGGTCATCTGCTACTCACACACACACACACATCACTACTTCCGAACTGGTATCCAGCTACAGAGGGAGGGAAGTGAGGGTAATTCCCAAATACTGCAGTTGTTATGGTACCAGTGAGGGTGTTTTGCGACGTTCGGTGGCCTTATAGGTTGTGCCTGAAACTCAAATCGAATGAGTAAATATTCTCAGACCCTCACCTGAGAGGAATCGATCTCCCGACCGTTTGATTACGAGTCCAGTACACTAACCATCTCCCCTCGTCCACGATTATCAGCCATGGTTTTACAGCCAAACTTTCTCCATAATTAGTGGGAGGAAGAGGAGAGGGACACGGAACATCAAGTGTATAGAAAGTTGTGGATGCGTGCGCAAGATGAGTTGAACGGATGGTTGCCCCCGCTGGCATTATTTTTACTTCACTCCAGGTTGGTAGGTTACGCTGAGTTCAGTATTCAGTTTAATAAAGTAACGTGAGGATGGTGGTGAGTGTGTGGGAGTGGTCAGTCAAGGTGAGTGGTGGAAAGTTCACAGGCAATAATTCTCTCCTGAGTTTGGTTATTGCATGTTTGGCATCAGTTCATATTATGTGTCTCAGGGAATCTCCTTGTGTGTATAATATGGATTTCTATCTAGTGCCATAATGGTTTGAAGAATTCAGTAACCTCTCTATCTGTCCAAAAGAAAGTGTCCCCTAATGTGAGTTTATAAATATAATGAGGCCATCGTCGATACAACCACAGTACTTTAATTAAAGGCCTGTCCACATGAGAAGACAGCCCCAACGGGCAAACAAGTGTTCCCAACTTACGGTGTGGACAACACAAGTTTGCTCTTTAATATAGGCAATGGTCGATAGGATCTGCAGATCTGGTAACTGTGATAAAAAACGAGGGATATTTCTCACAGAAAGTAATGCCTGTCGGAGCTGCCCACTCGTGTGGACTGGCCTTAATTAATAAGGAAACCAGCTATCATAAATTTACTTTAGATGGATTGCTTTATTTTTTAATAGTATGAAGTTTTGAGGATGCTGTAGCGTCGGATGTGTCTTGGTGTAATATACTCTATTAAATTAACCTACTCCACCTACAGTCCATACAGATAGAAAGTTGAGGCCCTCACTCCCTATAAAGATTCTCTCTCTCTCTCTCTCTCTCTCTCTCTCTCTCTCTCTCTCTCTCTCTCTCTCTCTCTCTCTCTCTCTCTCTCTCTCTCTCTCTCTCTCTCTTTTGTTTATTATTCTGGCCAGTCATGCCTTTCATTTGTTACTGGGCCAGATAGAAATGTAGCGTGGTCATTCAAGAAACAGAGCGAAATATATTTACTTGTGAGTGAAATGGTACAGTTGCGGAAGTGAGTTTCTTTACCCCCATTGGGTCCCTCTTACCTTAGCACACACCTTGACCTATAGTAATGGAAGAGAGTTATGAATGAATAATAGTGTCATATATAACGACGAAGATGATTGGTAGATGGGTTGCCAGGAGGAAATTGTAATCATAATGTAGCACAATGATTAAAAAAGAAAGCATTATGGTTAACTAAAGGTGTGTGCTTGGATATAGAGGGACCCCCATTATGGTAAAGAAACTCCCTTCCCCAACTGTACTGTATAAGTACAGTTGGACACAGGAATTGTGCTACAGCCCAGATGACAGATACTTGTCCCATTTGAGTAACCAGTGTCTATTATCAGGTACTTGCTTTTTATTACCATCCTCAATACTGACTTCTGCCCCTGATGTCTCCTATTTGGCACTTGATATTGGCAGAAATTGACCATCTTTCATTTGGGCTGTACCACCCATTCATGTACCACCCAACTGTACAATAAATAAAATTCACATTGAAGTAGAAACAATCCTCAGGTGGGAAGATGGTGGTTGATGATGGTTGTATTGGTGACGATATGGACGAATACAGTAGGTCCTTCGGGTGTGTATGCGATCCTGAGTGAACCATCCGTAGTGCGTACTCCAGAGACGTCGTTCTCACACCTGAAGCAGGTGGGGTACCCGTGGAAGCCTCAGTACCTCCACCTCCACTACCCTGGCCTTCCCTCACCTCTCAGGGTACACTACATTGATGAAGGTATGTATTGTACGGTTGGTCACAGGAATTCTTTTACACAGGCTATAATAGTATGGCAAGAGAGGTCATGATTTTGGAAGTAAAGTCATGGTCTAATGTATTGCAACACCTTCCAATGAGATGGCTTCGAAAAATGATCCGAAACTATAGCTGTTGGTGTGTGTAATTTTGGTTCATAAAATTAACTCAAATAGCTCGCTTTTATTCACCAGGTTGCAGTACATTAGACCATGACTTTACATACCTAAGTGAATGGTCTACCAAGTGACTCGGTGATTAGCAATACAACATACCTAATAAAAATGTTGCATTGCAGTTACATAGTGCTACATTTTTTCTATCTTGTAAACCCTTGAAAATAACAGCGTGTGTACCAATTCTTGTGGCCAATAAATAGTAGGTAAGGAAAGAAGGAAGGATCATGCAGGTGCGAGGAAAGGTTTAGAAAATCAATGTGTGTTGTTTCTGTCACCAGCATCATCGTCGTTGTTCATCATCATGTATCTCTTTGTGTGTGTGTGTGTGTGTGTGTGTCTTCTTTCCCTTTCTTTCTGTAATGTCTGTCTGTCTGTCTGTCTGTCTGTCTGTCTGTCTGTCTGTCTGTCTGTCTGTCTGTCTGTCTGTCTGTCTGTCTGTCTGTCTGTCTGTCTGTCTGTCTGTCTGTCTGTCTGTCTGTCTGTCTCTCTCTCTCTCTCTCTCTCTCTCTCTCTCTCTCTCTCTCTCTCTCTCTCTCTCTCTCTCTCTCTCTCTCTCTCTCTCTCTCTCTCTCTCTCTCTCTCTCTCTCTCTCTCTTTCTCTCTCTCTCTCTCTCTCTCTCTCTCTCTCTCTTCACTGGCCTTTCACGCCAATAAAACACTTTTGCTATTGTCACTTTCCGCTCTATTATTATCTGACCTACACACACAAGCCGATAAACCCACCCTTTCCCGACCACCACAGCCTCATATGGACCGACAGATCTGATGATGTTTGATTTCCTTTGTATCAACATCACCACCTCCATCACCAACAATATGAACAACAACAGTAACAACACTATCACCACCACCACCACCAACAACAACACTAATAACAACAACAACAACAACACCACTATCACCATGGATCTTCACCACCATCAACACTAACAAGAACAACAACAACAACAACTCTATCACCACCACCACCATCACCACCACCATCACCACCACCACCACCATCACCACCACCATCACCACCACCACCACCACCACCATCACCATCACCATCACCAACACTAACAATCATTACAATATGAACATCAGCCTCCTTTGTTGGTACAGTATAGTGTAGCCTAATGACCCTCACGTCGCATTTTATCACATCCCTTCGCTCTGTTGTATATTGTATTATGGGGAATCCGTCTTAATAATTCCACCTACAGCCATTAATTAATCCGCTTAGGCTAACTCATTACCTATTATAACTGACTGACTCCCGCGTCACGCCAAGCCCACACGGCAATTGTTGTTGTGTTTCAAGGTCAATTTTCATACACTTCTCTGCCTTCACTTTAGTGCAAGGAAACCGAACACAGTCTTCTTTTCTTCCCCTTCATTCATTCATTCATTCCTGTAATATATGTTTCCTCTGAATTGTACTCCGTCAGTAATATAAATTTCATTATACATAATATTATAGAGTATAGATTTTGCGTGTTTTTATATCCCAATATTTTTACACATATTGGAATTGTAATCAGCATGTAACAGACGTTGAGACAGACAGAGGGAGGGGTGAGAGGAGCGCCGAGAAAGCAGCTTTGCCCCACCTGAGGCGGTGATGCCAAAGCAGGTCAGCCTGTGCCATGACTACTTGTGCGTTACAACAGATTTTTGTTTTCAGCACAATGACTGGTACATATTCGTCCCACAGATATCATCTTAGCTGACCGGGCCAGGACATTATATACTGTAGTTTATATTTAGAGGCTGGAACCTCGAAATTTGTGTTATATTTTGTTATATTAATCTTTAATTGTACAGCCTGTGTAAATTAATGTTGTGGCACCATCTATTGAGGCACATACTTAACCTATCGAGTCAAGTTGCTCTGTATCTATTATTAATGACCTCAATCTTCTTCCCACTCTCTCAGGTTCTCGGCAGGCCAAAGAGACCTTGTTACTTCTACACGGTACTCCCGCCTGGTCCTACCTATACCGGTTCATGATCCCAGTTTTTGTGCAGGCCCAGTACCGGGTGGTGGCCCTTGACAACATTGGATTCGGACGGTCAGATAAGCTGACGGATCCGGCTTCTTACTCACATGACCTTCATGTAGAGACTGTCAGGCTGGTGGTCCAATCCCTTGACCTTAAGGTGTGTGTGTGTGTGTGTGTGTGTGTGTGTGTGTGTGTGTGTGTGTGTGTGTGTGTGTAGTGATTTGGCTTACAGTGTGTGTTTGTATGGTGTGTGTGTGTGTGTGTGTGTGTGTATGTGTGTGTGTGTGTGTGTGTGTGTGTAGTGATTTGGCTTACAGTGTGTGTTTGTATGTGTGCAATTGCATGTCTGAGTGTAAATGCCCGGTACACACATGCATTCATATTATAGCCTACACGTATTAATGTACTGACAGAGGAACCCATTATGTGCTTCAGGGGATCACAGCGGTCCTGCATGACCTTGGAGGCCCTACTGGTGTGAGTGCCCTGAGACGTGACCCTGAGCGATACCGACGTGTGGTCCTACTCAACACGTGGCTGCCTCAGGGGGACGTGCTCACCAGGCCCTTTGAACACGTCGCTTACCTCGCCTGGCGTACACTGGTCACCGTCCTCGGGCGTCACACTCCAATCCAAACAGTCTTTAAGGTAAGAGACAAATAAATGTCATCACACTGAACCTACTATTAATCCTATTTTAACTGTCAAGCATTTTCTAAATGACTAAATGTATTAATCTATAGATACAATTTTCTATTTTTAGGTAGCAACTGGCGCTACTTCATCAGCAGTAAGTCTTGGGTATGGGGCGCCTTACCCCTCATACCTGTACACGGCTGGGCCTGCCTTTTGGCCCCTTATGGTCCCCTTAACACCTGATGACCCAGTGGCTCGAGAGATGAAGGCGTCGGCTGCCTTCCTACAGCGGTGGGAAGGTGAGGCACTCGTGGGTTATAGTGACAGGGAGGTGTTTACACTGGCTGGCCGTTCTCTTCTGCTACATGTCCTCCCTCAAGCGTGTGATGTCCAGATTGAAGACGCTGGCCACTTCCTACAAGAGGACCAGGGACCCAGTGTGGCTCTCATAATTAAAGAGTTTATAGAGGGCAGATGTGTGGCCACCCGACGTCAAGCATAGTGGAACAAATTGTACTTTAAAATGCTGTACAATTTTATGAGAACAGTTACTTAATGGGGTAGTCAGTTTATGGTCATTAGAAAGACTACTGATTCCTCCAAATTCTAGGACTCAGACTACCTCAAGACTCAATCATTATAACCCATACTGACTTAACAAGATTATAATGTTATTTTAGTTTTTTGGGGAGCTAGATTCATGTGACACTGAATCATAGTAATTTTGTCTGTTGCCTGAATACACAACACAACATACGTATAACAACAAATGATTGAAACTTCTTAAAATGTCGTCTGCTCCCGTGGAAAATAATTCTAGACGAGCTTATACATCTCGGACATGTGTGGATGATAAAAAAGTATACAAACTGCATCACATACCCAACGCTTACACTGAAATCTAGTGACTACGGGCATAACTTTACAGACTCATCTCCAGTGGTGTTCATTCATGTTTTATATTACACTATACAGTACAGTGGATTTGTGGTGACATCGAATACAAAGTTGGAAGAGAGATATCCTAGTTGCCGTAGCTTTCTCTAAAAATGAAATAGACTTTTATTATTTATTAATCTTACTGAGAAAAACTATTGTGGTCTAATGTCAAGAAAGCTCTTTATCTGTTTACAGAATATCAGTATATAAATTAGTCGACAAACCACTGAGAACAAAGCAGCGAAACATGTTGTGAATCCCGAGACTGGTACAGTTGCCAGGGTTCAGGTTTCAGCGACACAGGTCGGGGTTTATCATTACACTTTTAACTCCTAAATCAGTATGCAACGGTTGAATTATTTTATTATCATATAAAACACAGGTCACAATCAACAATTTTAGTCAGGAAACAATAAATGAATAAATTAATATAAATGATTAATAGAGGTGTACTCAACCTCCCCCGTTAAAAAGTGTAAGTGGCAACTCATGTCATTGCCATCCCAGCATCCCAGGACCCAGGGGCCTGGATAGGTACACTCAGTGTGCACCGTCCTTCCTTCAACACGTCACTCTATTCATTACCTTGTGTTGTTTCACGAATTCGTGTGTATCCTCAGTCATCATCAACAATACGCCACTCAGACGCTGATAAAAGGTGAGGTAAGAGAATATAGAGTATGAATTACTCCTGTAATCGGATATGCATTTGTTATTTATGGTAATATGGGGGATATGACGTCTCGTATCCATCTTTCACTCCCTACCTCAAGCATATACAGATTAGAATAGATTCTAGGAGTAGTGGATTGGTCCGATATTTATTCGTATTTACATTTATTATAGTAATATGTATTTATTTGTATATTTATATATGTGTTAATTTATGAAGCTGTTTATTAATAAACATAATTGTAGAAACAGGTAAATACAACTTGTTGCTTTGTTCCTAGTTAGTCAAGGTCGAGTTATTCTTGGTTCTAAACTACAAACTCTCCAGCTGAGTTACGGGAACCAGCCTGGTAGATTTGTGATATTCCTGGTAATTTTGCTACGAACAATAATATCATGTTCTGCAGACAGAATGAATAACCAAATTGTGGAGTGTGACTCCTCTTGCTGTCCTTCACATCAATCACTGTTGCGGCGCCTAATGTCAATCCATCCATCCTTCACACTGACTGCACCACCTGGTTGCTACAGCAGTACAGTTGCTAACACAAGTACTGTAGCCTTATCTGCCACATCATGAATCTTGTAAGCTTCATTTGCTTGTAAACCAGAGAAGTTTATTTATTTGCCCGCTGGATATTGTAAATTATTTAGGTGAATGTGTTTATTCGATGTTTTCCTTTATAGTATTCTTCAAGAATCGTACGGTGACCTAACAGAGTATTTGTTGGGATAATCACTAATACTATTACCTTGATTAAACCATTTTATTATGGAAAAAGTCGATGTAACATCTCAAAGCGTTGGTGAACATATTATTAGTAAGGAATTCGACAGCCTGTGATATTATATTGATGTAAAGTAAGTCAGCACTTATTCCTATTTTAGTGAACCTTGACACAGAATGTATATCATGTTTACAGTTGAGAAAATTTCAGAATGCTGCATTTACGTAGCTAATTAATCCTGCTTAGGGTACTAGGCTAAACCTGAAAATTAAGATAACTTCTATATTACAGTTTTATTTTAGCTTACGCCAAATAATATGTGATTTTGTCCGTGTCGGTAATGAAAAATTGAGCAGGTACCACACGGCTTGAATAAATTACTGTCAGTGAAAAGGAGATAAACCGCATATCATTGGTTGAGGCTTGGCTAAATTTAACTACATGGCAACAGAAAAGAACGCTATCCCTCCCTCCCTCCCCACAATGTTATCACGGGACAGCCTCGATCCCGGGACGATGTGGAAGGGAGGGGAGAGCGATACCTCTGCACCAACCCATTCTCTCAGTATTGAAATAAGATAAACTATTAAAGTAGGCTACTGCCATAAAATTTGGCTCGTGATAATGTAATTTTTCGTATTTATGTTTAAGTTACTCCAGTCAATCTTTATTATGGTTAGCGATGTGGCATGAACCATATAGGAAGATATAATATTGAGAATAAGATGGGGCTTACTCTGCACTCCGATTAATACAAAAAACAAAAACAAAAAAACCCCAGTCTACTTATTAGTCTTAAACTAAAGTTGTTTTGACCATGTATACTTGAGAGGAGTTGGTATCCCTCACATTCAGCCTAAACAAATGGCCACCCTAAAATCAGTCAGTCACATAAGTATCGAAACTCCAGACACATGGCCACAACTCCACTTGAAAATAACACTCAGAAAAAAAACATTAGCCTGAGTTGAAACGCAGCACACGCAATTTTCTGCAACTGTAGTACAACTTCTATGATCTAACAAGTATTATAATCCATTTATTTATTTTTTTCTAAGGGCGTGAATGCTTTAGGTCGTTTTCCCGAGAAATGATCGTGTAAATCGAACTCATATTATTCCTGTTGTTGGCTTGTGTTTGTTCCTCTCGTGGTCCCTCCCTCAGGATTTCGCTCGGTGTGTTTCCAATTTGAGAGGATATGACTTGTTTCACCCCATGTAGACCTCCTCCTCCTCCTCCTCCTTACACATCGTTTTCAGTTGGTTGTTTCCTCGGAGGTGGGCTTCCTGAAATGTAAAACAATCAGTCCCATATGATGATCTTAGGTGCCTGGGCCTGTACTGTATGTAGTATGATTTACGGTATTGTCATTTCTCTCTGCCTGTTTATTCTACACAATCCCTTTCCACCCTCTCACCTAACATCCCCCACCCCATCCTCAGTCTATTTCCCTCTCTCCCCCTTACCCTTCTTCCTCCCATCCTCAGCCCCTCTTCATCTCTCCACTTTCCCCTTACTCCCTCTCCCTACTTACCCTTTCTGTCTCTCCCTGTCCCCTCTCCTTACTTGCCCCTCTCTCCCTCTCCTTACTTGTCCCCCTCTCCCACCCTCGTTCTCCCTGTCCCCTCTCCCTACTTGCCCCTTTTCCCTCTCTCCCACCCCCACTTTCCCTCTCCCTTCTTGCCCCCTCTCCCACACCTTCCCTCTCCCATTCTCCACTTTCCCTCTTACCCAGTCCCCCATCCCCCATGCCCCTGTCCATCAATCAATCCCACTGTACAAACACCGACCTTAGGCAGCGGTAGATATCTGGAACTTCGACCATGAGACACACCACGGAGTCCCCCACCACCAGGGTTGTTGGCAGATCGGTGTCTTCCCCTGATGGAGGAATGGAAGGAAAGTGTTAGTGGTTGTTGTTGTTGGTGTTGTGGTGGTGGTGGTGGTGGTGTTGGTCGTGGTGTCAGTGGTGCATAGTGATGGTTGTAATGGAAGTGAAAGAGGTGGTGTTGGTAGTGGTGTTGATGTTATAGGTAGCGATGAAGTTAGTGATGTGTGTGTGTGTGTGTGTGTGTGTGTGTTCGTTCTCCCACCGCTCATCTCTTACCCTCGGCTGAGTTAGCGAGCGTGGCTTGGATGTTGGTATCTGGGTTGCTGGACCTCTTGCCGTAACGAGAACCTCCGACGAAACGGGAGGACCTCACCTTGACCTCGGGCAGTCCCTGAGGCAGCGGGGACGACCGACCGTAACGATTGGCATAGAATCCAGACCGTACTGGAAAGGGAGGGAAGAGGGAAATGGTATGGTGTTAACAGTACTAAAGATATGGGGATTATCGTACCGGTACTGAAAAAGTCACAAGTCGAAGAAGAGAATTATTTTATAGACAAATTATATGGGTAATGATTTTATCGGCGATATAGAGGCTGCCGATTTCTCGTAACTAGTTACTAGTTACTAGTAACTATTACTGTAATATCGCGACAAACCCTTATAGTGATGAGTTTCTTGGCTCAATTTTTGCTTACGTTATCACAGGCCCCTCGAGGAATGTAAAGAAAAAACGGGGGCGATGAAGTCGATAAGTCCATCTGGTAAGTGAACGCCTCAAAAATCCTCAGGGGGGACATTGATATTTTTTCCTCAGAATAATTAGCCCGACTATAGGCGCCTGGAGGAAACGAAGGTCGGGGAGAGGGAGGTGAAGAGGAGATGAACATTGGAGACAAGGCTTGAGAGATTGGAAAGATAAAAAGCATGGAAGGAAAGGTGGCGGGGTGGGGGTGGAGATGAAGAGATAGGAAAAGTAAGAGGATGAGAGGCAGACGGAAGTGAAGAGGAAGGGAAAAAGGAAGGAAAAGTAGGAGGAAGAGAGGGAGACGGAAGGGAAGAGGAAGGGAAAAAGGAAGGAAAAGTAGGAGGAAGAGAGGGAAACTGAAGTGAAGAGGAAGGGAAAGATGAAGGAAAGGTAAAAGGGAAGGACGGACCGAGAGAGATGGAGGTGAAGAGGAAGGGAAAAGGGAGGAAAGAGAAAGGAAGGCACGACACACGATTACCTTTCTTCCCTTTCCAGTATACTGTTGATTTGTGAAAAAAATGAGAGAGAGAGAGAGAGAGAGAGAGAGAGAGAGAGAGAGAGAGAGAGAGAGAGAGAGAGAGAGAGAGAGAGAGAGAGAGAGAGAGAGAGTACTGGGTTGGAGAGAGATGTTGTTGCTGGTGGGAGGAAGGTGATTTTAACATTTGATGAGGGAAACAATATTGGAAAGGAAATGGATAAAAAAGGAGGAGGAGGAGAAAAAGATGGTAAGATACTAGGACAGTAGCTAGTAGTAGAGGAGGAACATTGACACATATTATTACCCATATTTAAAAGTTTGTTTCGTGGTATATTCAGGAGAAATAGGAAACTTTCAGTTTTTCCTGTACACGATCACAGGGTAAGGCCTTGAGAGGGAAATACAGTGTTGGTAAATTTGGAGCAACTGATTCCATCCAACTAATCCAAGCAATAAACCACCATTATTTTTGTTCATATGATCGTGTTTCCTGGCATGATAATTATATACTTTAGAGGAATTAAGGCACTCTAATGTACCGAAAGTGTATTTCCCCCTTAATTAATTAAGGAACCCTCGGATGTAGTCTGAAAATTGGAGATAAATCAGTCTTTCAAATATTGACACGAAACGTCCACCTTATGGAAGATGCGTGTTTCGCGGCATAGCCAGGAGGAATCAGAAGCCTCCAATTCCCTTGCACGATCACAAGGGAGAGCATACTTTCGGTTCGTTAGAGCGCCTTGATTCCTCCAAAATATACCAGGAAACAGGACCAGATTAACAGAAATAAGGATAGCCTGTTGCTGAGACTAGTTTGGAAGAATCATCATCTTCAAAAATGCCTAAACTACCTACACCCTCCCCTTAATTTAAGAATAATCATGAGCGACTTACGGGTGAGCTGCCTGGCGTCGGGTCTCTTGCCGTAGCGCTGAGGGTAGAAGCCCTGTGAGGCAGCCAAGGCCAGGAGGGCGGCCAGCAGCACCAAGGTCGGGCACAACAAACGGCTCATCTGTATTGGGGGCAGAGAGAGACACAAGTGACGGCGGGGAGGAAGGAAGGGTAATTAATCTTGTTGGTGAATTGGAAAGTTTCTGTGATTCCTCTGAAACAATGTCGGGAAGTGGAGGACTCGACTTTAAGGAGAGATCTGTTTCGTGGCCTAGTTTTAGAGGAATCAGAAGCCAATCAATTTATCCTCAAAAGAATCTCCCATTTATTAACCTTCCCCCACGCCATCATCATCATCATCATCATCATCATAATTTGGCACATAGGAAGGATTACGTATTTTCCCAAACTATACTATATTCTGTTCAAAATTTGTGTTCCTTTTGGCCTCTTATGCTTAGATAGATAGAAATAGATAGATAGATAGATAGATAGGTAGATAGATAGTGATAGTTAGATAGAAATAGATAGATAGATAGATAGTGATTGTTAGATAGAAATAGCTAGATAGATAGAGGCAAGTGGAACACAAATTTTGAACAGACTTATAGCATGGGGAATCACTGTATGTAAATAATAAGGGTTTGGGTTAGAGATGGATAGACTTGTGAGCTCCACCTCCCTCGATACATGATAATAATGAGTTGGCGTAGGTATTGTGATTTGTGGGTGGGTGGATGAACGATTATTGGTAGTGGGAGGTAAAGTGGGTGGGTGGAAGGTGGTAGGTAAAGTAGGTGGATAGACGGGCAGTAGAAGGTAAAGTAGGTGGGTGGAAGGATAGTGGTAGGTAAAGTAGGTGGGTGGAAGGATAGTGGGAGGTAAAGTATGTGGATAGACGGGCAGTGGGAGGTAAAGTAGGTGGGTGGAAGGATAGTGGTAGGTAAAGTAGGTGGATGGACGGGCATTGGTAGGTGGACGGTGGGAGGAAGGTGGTAGGTAAAGTAGGTGAATAGACGGGCAGTGGGAGGTAAAGTAGGTGGGTGGAAGGTGGGAGGTAAAGTAGGTGGGTGGAAGGATAGTGGGAGGTAAAGTAGGTGGATAGACAGGCAGTGGTCGGTGGACGGTGGGAGGTAGACGAGACTGTTGACAATGGTCTCACATGTGGCGACACACGCGTTATTATCAGGAAAATTGATTCTTGCGTAACGATGAGAAGTCCAGTGTTTGTGTCTGTATGAGAGAGAGAGAGAGAGAGAGAGAGAGAGAGAGAGAGAGAGAGAGAGAGAGAGAGAGAGAGAGAGAGAGAGAGAGAGAGAGAGAGAGAGAGAGAGAGAGAGAATGTGGATGTCTGTGTGTGTGTGTGTGTGTGTGTGTGTGTGTGTGAGAGAGAGAGAGAGAGAGAGTATGTGGGTATCAGTGTGTGTGTGTGTTGAGAGAAATCCCAACTGATGTGGTAAGATCCGTATATGTTGAAGGGAACTCTTGTAGAATAATATTATCAGTATAACATTAACAAGTGAGTCGTTCGAGTGACAGCAATCCTTACCAGCATCAAATCCCTTGTTTGGTTTCGCGAGGGTAATCAATGTCGTAAATACCCACACAGGACTGTTTGTACATTTTTGTATAAACCTCCTAAGAAACAGACATTTAGAAAACAAACCTCACCAAAAATGTCAAAAATCAAGACAGCAATGATTAAATATGCAAATAAAAGGCAGGCAACATCATTCAGTATATAAATAGGACATAAAAAACATAATATTGATAGTCGTCGTCCAATTATTACCAGTAAACATAACATGATGCAAAAAGAATTAGTTGTTTTTCATTAAAAAGACGAGGAAGGAAATAAATGCTTTTAGTGATGAAAAATACGAGCGATTATTCACGGCCAAACATTTTTTTTTTATGCAGTTCATGGTAACGAGGGGATATAACCAGACCCCTCGCTACCCTAATTACCCTAACGATTGTAACAGCGTGTGATTAAGTGTAAACCATGGCCAGGGTTGGTAGTGGGTTGGGGGAGGGGGGAGGCTGCATGGGTCAGAGGTTAATGAATGAAAGGGGTGTGATTGGGGTGTGAGGTTATCGAGTGAGGTGCATGGGCCAGGGAAGTAATTGTTGAGGTTTGAGGTATCGGGGGTGTTGGAGGTCAAGGAGGTGTGAAGTGAGAGAGGTATTCGGGGGTGAGATTTGAGTGGGTCGAGGGGTGATGTAGGTTGGTAGATTTTTTGGGTAGGTATCGATGGGTGGGTGAGTGGGTGGGTGGGGTGGAAGGTCAGTGAGTGGGCATGGGGTGAATGGGGTGAACGAGGTGTGCAGGCCAGGGTCAAGGGGAGTGAGAGGGAGAGAAGGAAGTAGGGAGAGGGAAAACAGAAGGAATGGAGGGAAGTGATGAGAGGAAAGGAAAAAGGAAGATGCGGAGAAAAATAAGTGAGGAGGAAATACGAGGAAGAAGAGGAAAATGAAGGAAAAAAAGGGAGGTGTGAAAGGAAATATACGAGGAGGAAGAGGAAAGGAAAAAAATAACGAAAGACATTTAACGAGGGTGGTGAGGAAGGAATGAAAGAAAAGAGTCACGTGTAGAGAGAGAAAGAGAGAAAGAAGGAGGAACAGAATGAAGCAGATTGGATTGGGAGGGAAGGCAAAAGGTGATGTGGTAAGGAGGAACTCAGAACGAAGAGGACAACAAAAGACTGGATGGACGATATGAGAGAAAACACAGGCTGATGGGAACTGAGTGCTGGGCTACATGGGGCCAGGGTCAGGGAGGAGGAGGAGGAGGAGGAGGAGGAGGAGGAAGAAGAGGAGGAAGAGGAGGAGGAGGAGGCAAAGTGGTGGTGATGGCGGTAGAAATAGTGGTGGTGGTGGTTGTGGTGATGGTGTTGATTTTGGAAAGTTAAATGATGATGGTTGAAATGTTGGTGGTTGTGGTGGTTGTAGAAACAGTAGTAGTGGTATTAGGTGGTGTAATGGTGTTGGTGCTTGCTTGATTGATTGATTAAATTATCGATTGATTGATTGATATTAGGCACCGCAACAGTGAGGTCATAATAATGGTGCTGGTGTTGGTGGAAATAATGGTGATGATGGAAATAGTGATAGTGGTGAAAGTGGTGGTTGAATTGGTGGTGGTGGTGGTGATGGTGGTAGTAGTGGTTGAAAATATAGTGTTAATATTAGGTAAAGGGGAGGCGTTAATGTGTTTGGTTGTGTTTATTACATATTTTCATGTGTGTATCATGCCTGTATGTGATTAGCAAACTAAGGTAGGAAGATTCATACGTGTCAGGAGAATTCGTTGAGAGAGAGAGAGAGAGAGAGAGAGAGAGAGAGAGAGAGAGAGAGAGAGAGAAGCAGTATCAGTTGTCTGACAGATCGTGCTAGTTCTATAAAGTCCCGGATCACATTCTTCTCTCTCTCTCTCTCTCTCTCTCTCTCTCTCTCTCTCTCTCTCTCTCTCTCTCTCTCTTATATCTTTTTTCCCTTTTTCTGTACAATTCTCTTTTAACTCTGAAGGTATCGTTTTTTGAGAGACCCATAACCAGCACAACGTAATAATCTTTTCAATAACATCGCCTCTCACTTTCCATATTACAATACTCAGCCTAACTTATGTTGCATCAATTAGTTACGTTCTACTCTATCAGTTGGTTAGGTTCTGTTTCGTCTGTTAGTTGATTAAAGAGATGGTACACTGCTGGTAAATCTGGAGTAGACTGATTCCTACAAACTATTCTAAACAACAGGCCACCATTATATTTGTTCATCTGGATCTGTTTCCTGGTATACTTTGGAAAAATCAAGAAGCTCCAATGTACCAAACGTACACTATATAATTATATCCCTTAAAGTTCTGTGTTGTCTATTGAATAGTTAATGTTTCACGAGTTGGATAGGCTCTGTTTTTCATCTCTCGGTTGGGTTCTGTTTTGACTATTGTTAAGTTGTGGTGTAACAGTAGAGCGAGTGACTGACGAGGCCACACCCACCCTGGCGACACAGCAGCTAGGGTGAGGCAGGGAGGAGGAGGAGGAAGGGGCGGACATAAGGTGTTTACAGAGGAACCGAACCTAAGATCTCATAAAATGACAGATCACGCTGCCCACCACTTTTCCATTCTTATACTCTTATTATACATTATTATTTATAACTATGTACACTGTATATGACGAGAGAGAGAGAGAGAGAGAGAGAGAGAGAGAGAGGAACTTGAAGGTAGGCAAGTAGGAAAGTGGGAAAAGTGTGAGAAATGGAGGAATGTGGGTGAAGTGTGAAGGATGGAGGGAGTATAGTGTTGTGGCAGGGCCTTCGTTGAGGGAGGATATTATTGTGAGAGGAAGAGTACAGTACAAGGTTACCCAATGATAAGTACTGACCCCAGCTGACAACGCTTATCGTACGATTAAATAACGTTCTCAGATACAGTAAACATGTAACCATCGACGCAATTATTACCTATATGAAATAATAGAATTTCATCATAGATCTGAAAATTGACACGAACGTTCAATAGAAACTGTAAAGCAGCTTGGTTGCATCCAAATATTTTTGTTTTGTATATTTCTGAGTTTTCTTTCAGTAATGATAGGTCAGGGTTGTTCAGGGTTCAGTGGCTGCCAGAATCGGATCTTTAGCTCTAGAGTAGTTGTACCGCCCGACAACAGTAGAGAATTTATTACAGAGGGAAGCATGATTAAATTAACTCATAAGGTTGTTCAGTGTAAATGTTCACCCTTTCGTTCAAAATGCTTGAATCTCCTATGAATGAAAATTTGACAAAATAAACATGCTTCTGGTGCCTCCATCAGACATTGTGATCCAAAACGCATATAAGTTATAACAAAGATTTGTTGTATACGTGATATTACACTCTGGATAGTATTCGCAAATATCCCTGACGTTATTTGGCGAAAGAAGATTTCATAGAACTAATAGTCATAATTTTTGCTGCACTAAATCTTCGGACGTAACTGGTGAACAAGTGGGATTATTTATTGAGAGTACCAATACCTTCATTTGCAGGGAGTTGCAATTGCATAGAGGCTAGTAGGATAGTAGAAAGTTGCAAGCATTTAAGTGCATATACTGTACATGAGTTTGGTACCGCAGTCAGTTAATTTCTAGATGACGATAAATTTCTAACAGTACTAATCAGAGTTTGCCCTCCAGGGAAGTAAGGTCATGCATTAGCTTATCAGATGCAAGTAAAAGTCTGATATTAGCTTGGAATATCATCCATAAGATAAGCAATATTTATGTTATATAATATTCTAATGATTATCTAGGCGCTACACAATTTACTGTGTTGTTGGCATTGGCTATAACGAAAGACTAGTGAAGGGAGTTGAAGAAAACCCACAGTGGTAGACGAAGCTGTTTGGAAAATACATCTGTTAGTCTACTATTGTTTGGTTTTCTTTACCTTGTCTCCTCTAGACTAGTTTAATGATTTACAAATATATGACTATGTAGTGTAGAAGACTAGGTACAGTTGCCTCCACTCCCGCGTTTTACCCACCCAGCAACTTCGACTTGTGGATTGAAGGCATCACCACCATCTCCAGCACTGGTGGTTTTGTCTGGGATTCAGAGATCATGACTGTCTAGATTTTCAGACTTTAGTTAAGGACAGAGAAGGTTCACAACACAAGGCGAGTAAAGCAGGAGTGGAGACAACTTGAAGTGAAGCCATGACTTGTTTTCTGCGACAGATAGGCGGAGGTATTAATGTTTGGGTCTATTGTTGTGGTTTAAGGGGAGGGTATAGTTTTGACATTTTTGGAGATTATGATTCGTCCAAACTATTCCAGGCAACAGGATACCATTATTTTTCTTCCTCTGGGTCTGTTTCCTGGCATACTTTGGAGGAATCAAGGCACTCCAATCTATGAACAGTATACTCTCCCCTTAATGTTTGGGTCTATAGTTATGGTGGACAAGGATAGATTATAATGTTAGCTGGAAATATCACAACTAGGTATCATAACTAGGTTGGTAGTGTACTTGGGTTTCCATGTCAAAATATGAACTTGTATTTGTGCCTGTAAGTATTAGTAGGGCGGTCTTCTTAAATAGTTACACCCGTGCCGGTATATAAAACGAGAAATACTTAATTCCATGCATTTTTAAGTAGAAGCGAAATACTTACATCCATAATGGTAAGTAGATGTGAAATACTTACATCCGAGTCAGTAAGTACAGTAGGTGTAAAATACTTACATCCGTGCCAGTAAGTACAGTAGGTGTGAAATACTTACATCCGAGTCAGTAAGTAGGTTTAAAATACTTACATCCGTGCCAGTAAGTACAGTAGGTGTGAAATACTTACATCCGAGTCAGTAAGTAGGTGTAAAATACTTACATCTGTGACGGTAGGTTTTGCGTTGGTGGTGGTGGTGGTGGTGGTGAGGGAAGGAAGGACACGAGGCTTCCAGAGACCGAGGTGGGAATGGGTTGCTGAGACTTGCGCTCCACGTTATTATATATACGCGCACGCTGGCCACCCACAGCCTCCTCCTTTCCCACCTACATTCTCTCTCTCTCTCTCTCTCTCTCTCTCTCTCTCTCTCTCTCTCATACACACACGCATCCTTTCAGCCACCATTCTCTCTCTCTCTATCTCTCTCTCATTCTTTCAGCTACCTTCTTCACTTACATTCTCTCTCTCTATATGTCTCTCTCTATTATGTCTCTCTCTCTCTGTCTCTCTCTCTCTGTCTCTCTCTCTCTCTCTCTGTCTCTCTCTCTCTGTCTCTCTCTCTATATATCTCTCTGTCTCTCTCTCTGTCTCTCTCTCTGTCTCTCTCTCTCTGTCTCTCTCTCTCTCTGATATAATAATGATAACAGCAATTATCCTGTAAGCAAACTTTACCTACTGTGATAATAACAGTGTCCTTCATTGCATTACTAACAATGGTATTACTACTTTTTATGGGTCGGTATTACTATCAACGTATTTGAGGCTAACATACATATTGACGAACTCTGCACACTAATAACCCACGGAACAGAGATGGTATTTGCAGTGACGTATAGGTTGTGAGATGATAATATTATATGGATACGTGAGAGTCGAAATTAAGTCCAGATACGTACAGTTACGAGCGTTTATAACTGGCACAGTGGGCGTTGTCCATACTCCTTCTCCTGTACCAGTTATAAGTGGTGGCGATTGTACAGTCGGCGGTAAAAGTCGTGTCGCCACAACTGCCACGTTATGAAGTACAGTCAGCAGCAAAAGTCCTGTTGTCTCACTTGCTTCACCGAGGCACGGGATGTTCATAGACTCTAGATTATTAGGTGTGGAAAACGTGCTAATTTCTCGAGTCCATGAACACTGTATGTCTCGGTGAAGCAGGTGAGGCGACACGACTTTTGCCGCCGACTGTACATGCAGTCTGGAAATATAGAAACTGCTCGTAAACTGAAGAACCTAAATATTTTAATTTTTTTGCGCCCTGGATATTGTAATATTATTCTGTGTTGATGAATGTGTTTGTTCGATGATTAGCCTTTGTGTTTATCCTTACAAGAAACACTGAGTGAGGTAGCGAGATAAAACGAATTTTGCCACCGACTGTACATACATACATACATACATACAACATGGAAGCCTAAAAAAACCCTGCTATTGCATGAGAGTATAGGATTGTGTTGAGGATGTGAAATGGATAGGATTGTGATGACTGTCTGCATGGGCCTCATTGAATAGGTTTGGGTGAAGCGGGAATATGATGGTGGTAGACACGATACGATACGATACGATACGATAGCTATAATAGAGATTGATGACGGACTACAGGCTCGGGTTCAGTTATAATGGTATTGTTGGACCGTGTGCAAGGTCTCAAATGCTTGTAGGTTTGAGACAACAGAATAATAGATCATTCAAACACGAGGACATTTTAGTTTGGGAATCCTAAGAGTATTAATATTGGTGATTCGTCAAAATGAGTTGGGAAAATTAACTGCATTATTTTGTTTTATGATTTTGAAACAAGTATGCTGGCTTTTATTTCTGGTTTGGATGTAGATTATTGTTATTTTAACCATGAAAATCCTTCGTAATAATTACTTAGAAATTTAGGTATCGTCTTTTTAGGTGTCCAATAATCCAGTTTTCGTTCGGTTATTCCATTGTTGTTCTTCACTGTTAGATTGTCAAAATTACTTGGATGTTTTTCTCCAGACTTTAAAAACTCTTATTTGGTATTCATCTTCTTTGACTCATTCGCCTCCGCACCGTCTTTAATTATGGGAAAAGTTTTGTGTTGGTAAATCTGGAGCAACTGAATCCTCCAAACTATTCCAAGCAAAAGAACACCATTATTTTTGCTCTTCTGGTCCTGTTTCCTGGCATACTTTGGAGGAATCAAGGCACTCCAATGTACCAAAAAAAGAACTACCCAATTAAGGATAAGTCTTCATTATGTTTATAGTATTTATGTATTAAATAGAGAACATTGTCTACTTTATCTACAGATCAATATATTAATTATGCTATCTCTAAATATTGATATTATTATTTATTAAACGTAAATATTTATTGAATTATAATAGGAATTACAATGATAATATTTTTGCAATTGTACGGTATATGGAACTTAATGGTTTACTTATCTGCAATATATATCGAATCATATTTGTCAAAGTTGATGATGGTTTGTAGGTCTGTAGGTGTTCTCTTCACCACCTCCACCTCCTCCAGTGTTCCCAGGGGAGGGATTGATGGCCACAGTATTGACTCAGGCTCACGTGAAAGGTCCCATTAATTACCGTTAAAAAGCTATAGTCATTACCTAAGTGACTGACCCGCCTCCCTTTCGGCCTTCTTATAGTCTATGATTATATATAGGTCAGTATTTTTATGTCGGTGAGGTTTGTCTCCTATTTCAGAAGAAGTCTGAGTTTCCATAGTATGAATGTTTCATGTTTATCCTTTCCTTCTCTCTTAATTGAACATTTAAGTCCGTCCATCCCCTGCGGTCCCATTGTCTATCAAGTCTTCTAGTAAACTGTGAATTTCAATTATATTATATAATTTCTCAGTTCAAAGCAATGGTACTGTTTTGCTTCACACCCTCCCAATTACACTGAGGCTTTCGGACTTTGGTATTTAATGGAGAATTAGAACTATGTGGTAATTGATATTTATATCTACGAAAATCACTCTACCTCCTCATACTCCAAAACAGTTTGTAGTCACGTCACATATTTCTCCTCTCGGCTGCAGGAAAATACAAGTAAAAACTTAATTGGCATGAGAGATCCGGCCGCGCCAACGTTATCATAGGCTGGAGAGCTGGTAAACACTGGAAGGGAAGAGCATACACACATTACTTATAGCGTTTACATACAGCCCTGTGACAGGCCAGGGAGGTGAGTGTTCATTGTAAGTTGACGAAACTGCTACACCACTCTCATAAACCACTTAGTTTGTCGTGTGTGTGTGTGTTGACTTGAATATAATTTTATGTATTAGAAAAATAGTTTTTTTTAATAAGTAATAATGTCAACAGTCATATTTTATTATTTTGCTAATTTTGCGTATAACAGCAGTGTGACTATAGATTCAGGTCTGGCAATAATGTTCATGTGATATGAATGTTTATACGAACCAACATTGCCATTTGTTAATGATGCCGTGTAAGGTTCATCTTGATTTCTTTGATAGTGTTTGTACAGAATCCTGGGACACACCTGGATGGACAGAGTGTCTAATCAGATATTATTCCATGACTCGCTTCCCTAAGGTTGACTCTGTTTACATGATTATACATTCCCGAATATAAAAGTGTGTTATCTTAGTGGACGCCTACTTGTTGTTCCAAACCTGGTTATGGTTTGTTACTTTAATTGATACGAGTACTCCAAAACAGGCATTAGCAAGACTCAAGGCTAATCAGTACAAGTGACACCATCAGTGCTGTCTGTCCCTGTGGAGTTTTGTTCACTTTGGGGCTGGGGTCGTCTCCAAAAATAATGCTCTCGCCCACCTCCCAACCCACACACACACACACACACACACACACACACACACACACACACACACACACACACACACATGAAAAATTCTCGGTACCTTGGAGAATTGACTGATGAAATTTCTCGATTGTGTTACGTTTTGGTGTGCAGTACAAATTGCATTCTGAAATTTACATGATATTTTGATATGCTAATGTAACAGTACTTGGTCACGTCTCACAATATATTTTATGATATTATTGTGTACCGTTCATAATCATGCAATTGATGGTTTTATTTAATATCAACCTCCCACATTAGTAGACGAACCTGTTGAAATAAAAAAATTTGCCGTGGGTTGTTTACATGTATTGGCAAAGGAAGACATGAGTAGTGAAATAATGTGGGTAGCGATGGATCAGTAAAAAACGATGTATGATGGGTCCTAGTCCTCCCTTCCCTTCTCAGAACCTACAGTCCCGACGGATAAGGAATACAGGGTGAATTGGAGTCTAGTTGGCAGGCATTCATTTTGTGATGTTGGTCCCCTCGTCACCTCACCTTTCCCCCTTCCAGCAGCCTCTCAGATGTCCTCCCTCGAGTTGTCATCAGCAAATGCAACACCAGTTCAACCATGTATGTACACTGCTGCCTGCTGCTCTGATACCCACACATACACGCACAAACGTGCGCACACAGACAGACAGCACATACATACTGTGCAAAATTTAAACAATATTTCGTATACGGTACATTTTGACACCGATACATCTGACCTGTCAATCAACAACACACACACGCATGCACGCACATAGAAGGCCCTACACACACACACCCACCCACACACACACACACACACACACACACACACACACACACACACACACACACTTTCCTCTCATTCTGACTCCCCCATGCCGCCGCCGCCGCCGCTGGTGGGGTTATCACGGGGGCGTGTTTTACAATGTGGCACCCAGGCAGGAAAATATTTTGTGGTTGAGGCGTCGAGGGGTTGGGGGGGGGAGGAGGGGGAGGGGGAGGGTAGGTTCTGGTAATGATGTATCGAGTGACGACACTGGTTCTGCCTCCGGGCTCTTAGTGGCTCTTGTTGAAAAGGAAAAGACGGGGAAAGTACAAGAAATGCGTGTGGGAAGAAGAGATGGTCGGAGATGGAGATGGGTGGAGAGGGAAGCAAGGGAGGAAGATAAGGGATGGATGAAGAAGGATGGAAAATAGTGAGTGGATGAATGGAGAGAAAAATAAAAGAGGGTGAAAGTACTAGAAATATGTGCAGGAAGGAAAGATAGGAAGGAAAGGGAAGGAAGGAAGGAAGGAAGGAAGGAAGACTAGGGATGTGTGAAGAGAGAAGGACGATAGTGAGTTGATGGAAAAAAAGCATGAGAGACTGAGAGATGAACTGAGAGAAATGGGAAATCAACTGGTATAACATACGAAAGTGAGAGGGAATTGTGTCTTAGGTAGGGGGAGAGGAGTTAAGACGTGTTAATGAGAGTTGAGAGATAGAAAAAGGAAAACAAAGTTGAACATTGGAAAGAATGGAGGAAGAGGGAAGAAATTGAAAATGGACAGAGGTGCAGAGAAGAATGCGATAGAGAGAGGGTTCGTGCAATAGAGGAGAAGGTAGTACAATAGAGGAGAAGGTAGTGAGTGCAGAAAAGAAAGAAGAGGAAGCGTTCCAGACGAAACAACACGTCCATAAAAGAATGAATTTTTGGGACAGTGAAAGTTGTGTAACTAGAGGCGAAGGAATGGGAAATGTTGAGAGGAAGAGAGGTGGAGTAAAACAGACTATACTGTATTATAACGTGCATGCAGGCAGGAAAAGGAAGGGTAAAAATATGGTACAAAGAAAAGGTGTAATAATATTAGAGGTGGTCGGAAAACATAAAGACAGAAAGCAAATGCATCTTATGGAAAGGACTGATGACATTGCTTGTGGTGTATGACTAATTAGATTCATATACGAGGGAGAGAACATGAGTAGTGAGGGATATTTAAGTGTTGGATACATAGAGAGGCAGATTTTATAAAGTCCTCTATTTACAATCTATAGTGTTTCAGCATGTTTTCTTGTGATAATGTATCCAGTTGTAATCCGTAATCTAGTTATACTACTGACAAGAAAAGAATGGATATAATAGGCTGATACTATAGGATTTCCGCTATTCGTATACTTGTCAATATTTGAAAAAGAAAATAATGTGCCCTGTATATATTAAAAAGAACAGATGCTGTTAGATTAATTTAGTTTACCAGCTTCATATATCAGATCCTCTTAAGAAATATGTTGGTGTAAATAGGATATGAAAGAAGCAGCAGTAAACTCGCCAAACAGAGATAACCGAGTATGACAGGCTGGCGACCCATTGAGAGAGAGTCCGGAGTGGCCCAGTTCAATAAAATTAATACGACGTGTTGGTTGAAAGTGGTGCCATTTCCAGACTGTTTTTGGGTCACGACGAGACGAGATGTTGGCCAGTTATACTTCCCGTGGTTGACATTTTACTAAAAGGGAAGCAACTGTACATGTGTCCAGTAAAATGCTTCTCACGAAAAAAAATAAAAAAATAAAAATAAAACACGTCTTATTAGGAAAGTGTTAGGTTGTCAAATTGAGGGGCTGCAGAATCCAGTGAAGTACGAAAAAATGCCAGTAAAAATAGCAGCCTACTAATACAGTACCTCAGATTCCGTTAAGGGGATCTGTTGTGTAGCACATTTATAGTTGGTTAGAAACCTTTCATTTCCCCCACAACCTAAAACTCCCTCATAGTTGATACCGATGCCTCTGGTAGTTCAAATTATATACTGTGTTTTGGTAAATTACACACGTCACGTCACAATGTACGTCTGTCCATCACGGCGACAGAAAGTGATATATGTGACAGTGGCCAGAATCACCCTTCTTTAACCTGTCACTTATCTTGCCCAATTTATATGTAAAGTTCTGATTGCTCATTAGAGGGGAGTCGAACTGAATAGCCGCGGCACAAGTATCATTCCTTCTCCTGGCTCTCACTAACTCTTAATTTTAATTATTTTTTACATATATAAGTATGAGGAAAATTGCATCGATGTGTCTGTTTCATTCGTCATATATAATTATACAATCGTAGTGGTGGTGACTGTTGTTGCATCATTGCATCTTGAAATCAGAACTAATGTACACGACTGTATTTATATTGGGTGACGATCTCTGAAATAATTATGACACAGGTGTGAGAAGTGAGTGACCTATTCTGTCTAAATATAGCCTACCTGTGGAGGCGTATACGGTACACAACTTAATTTCACAGTAGTTAATTCTTGAACACTTTGCCGCCCAAGGGGTCTATTTTGAGCTATGTGCAAAGTTATTATAGGATGCCGTTCACTTATGTTCCTCAAGGAGACAGTCGTGTTGGAAAATTTGTAGGCTACTGATTCCTCCTAACTACGCCAGAAAACAGACTCCCTCAGTGGTACTAATAATAGGGGATAGGTTTCGATGCATAGTTTGGAGGAATCAGAAACATTCCGAATCACCCACAAGAGAATTTCCCCTTAAATAATTAGCTGTAAAGTTGGTGACACGGGACCGAAATATTTGATCATAATTATCACGTCTGTTTCTTCAGTTAATATTTGTTGACAGTAACTTTGACTTCTATCTTTCCTTCTTGAAGTTCTGGTCCCAGGGGAGGGGAATGAAGTTGCGATGGACTTGACGCGTGGAAGTTATTATTTAATGAAGAAGTAAAAAATAACTCGTGTGTATGTATGTAATGTAGATTTCGCCGGTGTATACAATAGTTTAGCATGATATAACCATTTTCTTTTATAGCGTGAAGCAACAGATAATAAAAGAAAATGTTGATATTTAGGGAGTGACTTTATTATTATTATTATTACGTTGTTAGCTTATAGTTCTAAGGGTAAATAAAGAACTTGAAAAAACGTCCCATTAATAAATACTCAGATAACCATAGTTCAATATAAGCTTAATTAAGTGAGTAGCACCAGCGGAAGGGTGATAAGGGTAAAAGAGAAGAGATGTTTATATAGGTATCCATAGACAGGGAAGGACCTACTAGTATAATGGGTAGGTGACAGACACTTCCCCATATTATTCTTCCCTGTACATTCATTCATCTAAACATCTAAAGGGAAAACTGAAACTCTTGATGTCGGTGTTAATTAAATATGTTCCTTACTTACTACCTATTGATAGACTGCTTGCCATTCTCTCCCAGCTTTGTCTCTCTGGTCTATTTTGATAATAATGATAATAATAATAATAATAATAATAATAATAATAATAATAATAATGATAATAATAATAATAATAATAATAATGGTGACATCAGTATGAGGTCCCTTAATATTAAGGTAGTAATTCGTTTTTGGTACAATGGAGTGCTTTGATTCTTCCAAAGTATGCCAGGAAACAGGACCAGAAGAGCAAAAGTAATAGTGTTCTGTTGCCTGGAATAGCTTGGCGGATTCAGTTGCTCCAGATTTACCAACATAAAAAATTTCCCCTTAAACTCCGTCGTCATATACAAAGGGTCTCAGAGAGGGGGACACGGAGGTCTGGTTGATATACTCATAAATGTTGACGTATAAAAAAATTGTATATTTGTTGTAATGACTTTGGTATTCAGAGAGCCGTGGAATCAGTGGCGGTGTTTTTATTTTGTTGATATCCACCATTGGGGATGATGTGCAGTTTTCAATCACTGGCTGCATTGAGCTGAACAAAGTCAATTTCGTAATGCTAGTAATAATAATAATAATAATAATAATAATAATAATAATAATAGTAATAATAATAATGATAATAATAATAATAATAATAATAATAATAATAATAATAATAATAATAATAATAATAATAATAATAATAATAATGATAATGATAATGATAATAATAATAATAATGATGATAATAATAATAATAATAATAATAATAATAATGATAATAACAGTAATAAAATAACAATAATAATAAAATAACAAAATGTGATGTTGATTGTTTATTATTAAGCATCATTATCATATATAAGTAATAATAATTGAAAATACATAGAGACAATAATGATCAACTCAACAGACCTTTAACTAACAAGAGCAGGAGGTAGACGAGTAAACCACACACTAGAGTAGACCAATGTGTTGAGTGTTGTGGGTGTCTCGACTGTCGGAGGCGTGTACTCTGAAATCATCAACCACTATCATCATCATCCTCCTCCTCTTGCTGTACAAAAACACTAGTGCTGCTGAACCGTTACATCCTGGAGCTGTCTGTGTGTGTGTGTGTGTGTGTGTGTGTGTGTGTGTGTGTGTGTGTGTGCAAGGTGCTTTTTCCACAATTTGTTTCTCGCTCACACTCCAGGTGGCTGTTAAGAGGGCCATGATTCTGTCGTCAAATTGGATGTGCTAGATTCTCCCCAAACTACCACCCCTTCATTTCCACAACCCACAAAACTGACCGAATATATATACATACACATAGCAATGAATGTATCGTTTGTAGTTCCCATCTCGTCGTCCAGGGTGTTACTTGAATTTTTCAGTGTAATTTTCTCAGTATTAGGGCCAGCAGTCCATCTAGTACAGCACAGTCATCATGAACCATAATAATATCTCCCCCACTCAAGTTGGATAGGTAGAGTGAAAGAGGGTCATGCGTTGGGAACAAACCAAATGCTGGCTTTAAGAGACCCTGTAGTGTAGTCAGAAAATTGGAGTTACAAGAGTCCTTCAATTATTGCCACGAAACATCACCTATATGGAACGAGCTTGTTTCGTGGCATAGTCAGGAGGAATCAGAAGCCTTCCGTTTTCATACACGATCACAGGGTCCTTAATATTTGCTTCCAACTGTGTCACGAAACAGAAACAGACTTCCTTGTAATTCTAATCCACGCTGGTAGAACACACAGTGATTACAGGGATTACCGGTAACCTTTAACCACATTAGGTGAGACACTCAAATAGGTATCGTCGATGGTATGAAAATGTTCAAACTAGAAGAATTTTTCATGCTCTGATACTTTCTGGAATGAGGGGACATAATACGTGATGAGAAGGAAATATTTACACCCTTCTCATTCTGTTTGAAAACGAAATATGGTTATTACACATTTTTATTTCTGAGTGTGCTAGCATTTATTATTTTCCACTACACACATACAGTCACCGCAACACGTACTGTACTGCACATTCATTACCTTCAGATTCATATTCACTCCCTTTCATCACTCCCATTCCACCATCACTTTCACCCCCCCCCCCCCCCCCCCCCTTCACTGCCGGAACCTCACTTTCACCCCTACCCCAAGCTCACTATTACCAGCTGCCTCACTTTCATTCCAACCTCACCCTTGCTTTTACCCCAATCCACCCTCACGTTCACCCTAGCTCCACCCTCCCTTTCACTCCAACTCCATCCTCATTTTCATCCCCATCCCATCCTCATTTTCATCCCCATCCTCACTTTCACCCACACTTTCAAGCCCAATCTCATTTTCCCTTCCTCTTCCCCTTTACTTCATCGCCTTCTACCCATCTTCACCTTATGACCGTCACCCTATTCTGTCCTTCACCTTGGCCGGCACCTTCACAACATTTCAGTAGTACCTTCACCCTTGATCCGCCACCTTCACCTTAACCTCTATACCACTCGCATCCCTCCTACAATCCCACCCACTTGTACCTTTCCCACACCCTCACTCACCCCTTCTATAAACTCATCCTTCCCATACTTTTCTCATCATCTCTATCCCGGTCCTACAATATCCACTCAACCCTTCAACCTACTCACTCCTTCCACATGCACTCATATACACTCTCACCCATCCCACACTCTCTCACCCATCCCACACTCTCACATATTTACCAATACAACCACAACTATCGCTGTTATGCTGCTACCCGCATACACCAACATTATTCATTCATCTTTATCACCATTACCATCACCACCACAACCACCACCACCATCACAGCTACACTTGGGGGTCATGCAAAACCACCATCATCCACTATCATCATCATTATCAAAATTACCATCACCACCATCATAATATACAGGTATTTTGATATGGTAGGTACTCTTTCAACTTCATTTGCTTCAGTTAAGGACCCTGTGATTATGTATGCGACTTGGTAGCTTCTGATTCCTCCTGACTATGCCACGAAACGAGCTCCTTTGATATAGGTGTGTGTGTTTCGTGGCAATATTTGAAGGACTCTCTAACCTTCAATTTTCTGACTACATCACAGGGTCCTTAACACAACTATCATGCACCCCCTTCCCCTCTCTCCATCCATTACCACCAACATCACCCACCACCAATGCCTCTTATACCAGTAATACCACACTACTAACTACTACACCAATGCCACACCACAACCACTATCAATATCACTGACTCTTTCAATCCATCGTTACCACACAACCACTATCACTACTCCTGACCCTGTCACACCCTCACTGCCATACAACTACCACCACCACAACCTCTACCACTACCACAACCTCTACCACTACCACATCCACTAGCCAGAACCACAACCATCACCGCCACAACCTCTACCACTACAACTACTACCACCACAACTACTACAACCACTACCAATACTACTACTACTACTAGTACTACTGTCCCTCACACACTATTATTACACCACCACCACAACCAATACGAAACCTGTGAAAGAAGGTCGTAGGAGAGTGAAGGAAACAAATTATTCACACTCGACCCTCTGTTCCGTTATTTTCCCCCAGGGTGTCGAGGGAGTGAATGTGTGTGGCCCCGGGCGGCGTCCAGTACTGTACAGATCCTGACATTTAGAACAGACACACTTGAAACGGGTTCTTCATTGAGCGTTGGGTAGGATGAGACTCCGTGTGCAGTGGCGCGCCTTACTCTCTTTCTCTCTTCTCAATGAGGGGTCCGTTTCAGGTGTGTCCGTCTTATGTGTTTACAACTGTGCATGCAACATTAAACTTGGCCATGCACACCTTCACCAGGGCCACACTCGACCAACAGTACATATGTGACGTCTCACTCACGCTACATTAAACAGTCCATGTGTCATCCAGTGCCGCTCTAAAGGTGTCGAAACAGGAACCGGCAATCTGTTTGTGTCGTTGATAGCGCACGGTGATCGTACGGCCAG
>JAWZYT010000192.1:150000-155000 GCA_034508575.1 Petrolisthes manimaculis | reverse complement strand
GGTGCTTATGAGAGAGAGAGAGAACAGGTGCCTAGGAGAGAGAGAGAACAGGTGCCTATGAAAGAGAGAACAGGTGCCTATGAGAAAAAGAGAACAGGTGCCAATGAGATCGAGAGAACAGGTGCCTATGAAAGAGTGAACAGGTGTGTATGTGAGAGAGAAAGAAAGATGCGGTAAGAGAATTATAATATTATTGTAGTGTGAAAAGTTGTTTAAATTTATGTATCTTATCATAATTTATATTTTTATTTATTATTATTATTATCAATTTATCAATGTTTCTCTTGAGATATGTTATGCCAGAATATATATTTGTCAACTGAGAAGAAAATGATTGATAGTAAGAACACAAATACCTTGTAGTCAGTCTACTATGGGGTACAGTGTCCAGTTTCCTCCATTCTGTGTTTAGTGTTGTTTGGTCGTAAAGTTTGAAGGCTCTTGTAGTCTTTTCCTCCTTACATATTTTTCCTATAGTGTTTAGTGAAGGATTCGAGTCTTCGTAAACATTAATATATTACGATACCTACCCTGTTCTCTAAGTTGGCTTCCTTAACCCATGAATATACGCGACTCTGAGTGGTGTGAAGACTGGGTATTGATTATGAAGTATATATATATATAATCGAGCACTTCGTTTGACAGAAGCGAGAAAATCCATAGATATAAAAGAACAAAATAGAGGTTGAGACTATAGAGTAAATAAAGCCTTCAAACTCTAAAAAAAATGAAGTGTGACCAGCAAGTATCAAGACCACCCTTCGTGAGATCTACCGTTTACTCCATCAGTAACGTGAACGAGATCAGTCGCTCCCCCGTTGGCTTCTCTCAAGAAAACTTTGGTATCGGAAGCTGCCAGTAATGTTGTAGCGATTAAAGGCGCCACGGTTTTGTCTTCTTCGATTTGGTCTCGGTGAATTGGGGATTATTGTGTCTTCCAAACTAACCATATAGGCTATACAGACCCCCTCAGTATAGGATCAATGTTGTAGAGTGGATAGGAGGAAAATATATTAACCTACAGCTTTATATTCTATCAACCTATAGGTGCTTATTTGTGGAGTGGATAGGAAGAATATTTATTAGCCTAGTGTTTGTCAATACCTAGACAGACCCCATCTAATTATTATGTTTATTTATTTATTTATTAGCCTATAGTTTGTCAATACCTAGACAGACCCCATCCAATTATTACGTTTATTTATTTATTTATTAGCCTATAGTTTGTCAATACCTAGACAGACCCCATCCAATTATTATGTTTATGTGTAAAAAAAAAGAAAAAAATGGACGAAGTGTGTCAGAAGCTGGTTAGGTGTGGTACTGTACTGATGTGACCGACTATAGCGTCCCTTAAGGAACCCTGTGGTGTTGTCAGAAAATTGGAGGTAAATGAGTCCTTCAAACATTACCACGAAACACTATCTATAAAGAAGGAGCATGTTTCGTGGCATGGTGAGGAGGAATCAGAAGCCTCCAGTTTTCATACACGATCAGAGGGTCCTTAATCACTCACTGTCCTACACAATCACTCACCTGTAACCAAACCACGTAATCAAACCCACCTGCCACTGACTGACCAATGCCATAAACAGTGTATGTCACCCACTAACACTCCTACCCACTAGCCTACTCACCCACCCACCCACCCCAACAACTCACCCACCCCAACAACTCACCCACATTGAGCAGCATCCCCCCCTCTCCCCATCCCACTCTCCCCTCCCCATCCCTCCCTTCCAATAAGCAGTATATCACTCTAGTCTAGATCATATCCAGGTGACAGTGAGACGAGGCTTAGATGGAGGTGGTGGTGGTGGTGGTGGAGAGCGGGATGAGGGAGAGGGGAGGGGAGGGGAGGGGAAGAGGGAGAGGGGAGGGGAGGGGAGGGGAAGAGGGAGAGGGGAGGGGAGGGGATGGGAAGAGGGAGAGTTGAGAGATTATTCTTATTCCTTGGGTAGAAGGGGTAAGGTTTGATTAATAATATTATTTCTGTCTGGAAATGGAAGTGAGGTGGGGAAGGAGAAAGAGAGTGAAGAGGAGACGAGGAAGAATAGGATGAAGAGTAGAATTAAAATAGGGTGAGAAGGAGAGGAGGTAAAATAGGGTTAGGAGGAAGAGAGTGAGAAGGAGAGGAGTAATAAAAGGGTGAGGAGAAGAAAAGGAAGAGAGTGAGAAGGAGAGAAGGAACAGAGTGAGAAGGAGAGGAGTAAGAGGGTGAGGAGGAGGAGGAGGAGGAGGAGGAGGAGGACAGGTGGAAGAAGAGGAGGTGGAAGAAGAGGAGGTGGAAGAAGAGGAGGTGAAAGAAGAGGAGGTGAAAGAAGAGGAGGTGAAAGAAGAGGAGGTGAAAGAAGAGGAGGTGGAAGAAGTAGGGGGTGGAAGAAGAGGAGGTGAAAGAAGAGGAGGTGAAAAAAGTAGGGGGTCCAGGTTATAAAGTTACCGTGGGAGAATGTGTGTTGACCTGTGTAACCTTCCCCCATCCCCCACCCCCCACCGACCCCTGACCCTGAACCTCTGCTTCTGGACACTTTTCTGAAGGAGAATACAATTAAGGAAGGGCGCTGAGCTTCTTATACATTATTCACTCGAGTTATAACACTTCTCTGATCGTGTTGGTGACCACAGGCTGAATGAAGGTATATAGGACGTGCAATATATGTGGTGAATTTATCGTGCATTTTTGTCTCTACCGGTATGTTGGATCCCGTAGACAACTATTTTCCTCCAATAAAAGGCGACGTAAATCACGAAATGTCGCTGAAAATGTGACTAAGAGTATAAAGGTACAATGGAATGCTTCTGGGAATTATCATAAACCGGGGATATTGGGAAACATGACGGTGTGGCGAAGTGGCCTAGCGGGGACCGAGCGTCATAAGGCTTCCGCTACCGACTTGGGTTCCTGCCTGCCGCTCCAGACAGGAAAGGGTTAACTTGTGGCTGATTCAGCACCGTTACTGCCGGCTCTTGTTGATGGGGCGGGGTGAGGGGGAACAAGGCGAGAGGGTGGAGTCGGTAGCGAGGTGGGGTTAGGACAGAATGGGGATAGGACAGAGGACTGTTTAGTTTGTATAGGGAGGAATCAGGATGGGACTCAGAAGTGATGTAAAGATAGTGGGAACTGATTGAGGGGAGAGTGGAATATGCTGAGAATAGATTAGGAACGGAAAGAGGAAAGAATTGAACAGGGATGAGGAAAGAATGTGAACGAGGTTAGGGTGGAGTGAGAACAGCAGGGTGAAGATGGACCTGGAACCTACAAGGGGTGTTATGGAGTAAGAAACACGGCCGAGGAGAGAGTTGACCAAGAGTAAGGTAAGGAAGACCCAAGACACAGCAGGTCAAACCCTGAACAATACTGTGGGGAGGTGGAGGAGGAGGGAAGACATAATGAGTCTGGCGAGGTGAGAGAGACATAATGAGTGTTGTGAGGTGAGAGACATAATGGGTATGGTGGTAGTGGTGGCCATCTCTGAACTTCGTGGCGTCCAGCCCCAACATACCACCACCGTGTGTCATATTTACCGACACACACCCCAGGCAACCTCTACCGCACACAATGAGTAATTTGCACCGTCCTCTGTTCTCCAACAGGGTCTGCTTCAATAGCACACCAGTGTGGCCCGTTCTATGAGTTGAGTTGTATCCGGGTTTAAGTAGAATAGAATATAAAAACATAAGAATTTAGGAAAATACAGGGAAAACTTTACTCTCAGATGATGGGTATTTTGTATTATATACACGTTAGGCATTGGTTCATATTATGTTTACTATATTTATGCCAACAACCGCTGATCATGAGGAAAGGGAAATGGTGGTTATTTATGGGGCCGTGTGTTATGGACGAACTCATGGATGAACTGGAGAAGGTTAGGTCCTCTTCTTTATGGTAGAAAACACTCCCTTTCTATATGTGCTGTTTTGTGGCATGGTGTGGTGGATCAGAAACTTACACTCCTCGTAAATAATCATAATTCCCTTAAAGCTTCGGGATAAGAAGTGTCTTTTCCACACAAGAAAAGTAGACTTCTGGTGGTCAATAAAGTTCCCAGAAACTGATTGTGATAACTCCCCCCCCCCCCCCCCCTCCTCCCAAACTGGAACCAACCATCTTTATCAATGTATATGGAATTCACATCAAATATTTTTATATGCCTTCCAAAGATATAAGTTGTTCAAATATTAATAAAAGTGTGGTACTAATATATAGCTCTGGGTGGACAGAGTTGGTGTTGGTTCCATTTGGTCCCAGAGAACCTCATACAGTATATCATAATTTTTGTACATCATAATTTTTTACTGGAAGTGTACCACAACAAATGGATGACAAAGACAGAACCACCGGGACCCTGACTGTCTGAGAATGTACAGTACAGTGCCGTACTCACTCTTTATCATTCTGAAGTAACTTGTTTCTTTTCTTAGAAGTACGTATATGGTAGGTTATGGCGTATGTTGTATGGTGGTGGTATTACGTATTGTATGCAAATGGGGAGTGACGTGTGGTAGTAGTGTTGGTGTCACGTGAGTATGTTGATGATGATGAACGTAATCGGATAGTGAGTGTGGACAGGACAGGAATGGTGGATAGTGTATGATCGTGGTGGTATTTTGAGAAGGTTATGCTGGTGATGAAATGGTGAATGTTGCATAGACATTTGGTTTTGACAGTAATGGTATTGGTATGTGATTATGTTCAGTGTGTTATAGAGTTGAAATGGTGAATGTTGCATTGATGTGGTATTGACGGTAATGATAAATGTGGGTGATGTGTGAAAGTAAAGATAAATGAGTAAGGAAGGCGTAAGGGGGTGCGGGAATAGGGGGACAGGCTTGGGGGGGGGTTAGGGGGTTTTGGTGGGTGCAGGAGTAGGGAGACAGGCTTGGGGGGGGGACTCGGGGGGGTGGGGGGGAGTGCGGGAATAGGGGACAGGCTTTCTACCCAACCCAAGCCTGTCCCCCTATTCCCACACACACCCAGTCCCCCCCCCCCCCCAAGT
>JAWZYT010000192.1:140000-142500 GCA_034508575.1 Petrolisthes manimaculis | reverse complement strand
CTTTTCATGGGATTGGAGGCCTTTGCTTCCTTCTAATCGTGAGAGGAAACAGCCACAGGAATATGTCTCGTTAATGATGATGGTTTGACCTTCGACCTCGTCAGTATTAACACGTCGCCACAACTTGTTACTTATTTTGTCGTGAATGAAGAAGAAGAACGGGCACTCCTTCACTGTACAAGGGAAGTACTATCTATACCTACTGTATATATATGAGGGGCATGAGTGTGTTGTCAGGTGATGTATTGGTTGGCTGCTGGTTCTTATTAAAGCCTGTGCCATGAGAGACAGATTCCCTCATCAAATGTATATGTGTGTTGTTGTTTTATATTATAGTCGGTAGGAATCTGTAGACCTGTAGTAGCGCACGCACACATACATATACACATACACACACACACACACACACACACACACAAACACACACACACACACACACACAAAAAAAAAAAAAAACACATACACCCAATACACACACACACATCCAACACATGCACACATACACATCCAAGACATGCACACACACACATTCACACATACACATATTTGTTTGAACAGTAGGAATAAAAATGATGGTAGTGTGGATTTACCGTAATAGTTATAGGAGCAACAACTGTGGCCAAATATAAGTGTGAAAGGTATATATGACTGTGTTTGGGTGTTTGCTCAGTGTACGACGTGTAAGGAAGGTGCTCTGAGCTGAGGGAGAAAATAGTGGAGGTCCTGGAAAACGTTAAGTCAGCAAATTAGTTGGAATCACACGTGGAAAAAGGTGTGCAAATTGCCACCATCCGTCTCTTTCTCTCCCTCTCCTTTCCATACTCCGATGCCGCAGTAGTAGTAGAAGGTTGGGGAATGTGATGATGGGGACATGGGTGAGAAAGAGAAGGTGAGGGTGGTTGAAGATGAAGAGGAGGACGTGGATGATAATGTGGGAGGGTGAGGGTGAGTAGAAAGAGGATGGTATGTGGAAGTAGCATAGTGATGATTATGATGATAAGGATAATAAAGGGGAGAAATAGGAGGAAAGGATACCGTAATG
The DNA here is from genome assembly GCA_034508575.1 of Petrolisthes manimaculis. Classification (NCBI taxonomy): domain Eukaryota; kingdom Metazoa; phylum Arthropoda; class Malacostraca; order Decapoda; family Porcellanidae; genus Petrolisthes; species Petrolisthes manimaculis. The sequence goes on along the minus strand of JAWZYT010000192.1, from coordinate 141,458 downwards.
AATTGAAGGAGAAAAACAATAGGATTTTGCTGATTATACTAATGTGGATGAGGAGGAGGAACAGGAGAAAACGAAAGAGTAGAAGAGGAGGATGGGGAAGAGGGGATGGGGAAGAGGAGGATGGGGAAGAGGAGGATGGGGAGAAGGAGGAGCATAGGCAGAGGGTTAGTCAAATAATTCAAGCAAATACTCTATTTTAAAACGGGACTGAATGAAAGAGAATTACATAAGTTAGATACAGCCGAGATCCAAACTTTGTATCTAGGCCCAACTAAAATATTTGAATAGTTTTATACATTGCTGAATATGCCAACAATATGAAGAAGAAGGGTCATCTGGAAAAAATAGATACTTTTAAACGAAGAGAAAAAGATCTGAATAATCATGTTTATTGATATATAAAACAACTGTTATGTTTCTACAATGATGATACAGCAGTAGATAAGGCCTGAATCAGAGGAAAATGGTCAACAAGAATAAGGGATGGAAAAACAAGATTGAAACTGACTGGAGCGTGACAACCGTAGCGGGCGAGGGAAGGGAAGTGAGTGACTGACCACCAGCCCAGGGGTAAGAAGGTTCCCATACACACACGTCCAGGTAGCGGTCTCAAGCTGGCGGAACACCCACCCATATCTGGCCCACCACCCACCTGGCCAGTCAAGTCACGAGGCTCTAGTCTAGTACAAATTATAGCACCTATATATTCCTTTCGTTTCTTGTCCTTCATACATACATGTTTTCCAGGGCCATGCATGGTTCGATCCCATTTCCAGTCATTTTTAAAACAGCCTGGAATGAGGAAAAAAATAAATTCAGTCAGACGAGAGGGCGGTGTAAATGTTGTAATGTTGTCAGTGTGGTGGCAGCACAACTTGGCGTCCACGGAAGTTACTCGTGGGAGGTTGGTTGGTTGGTTGGATGGATGGTTTGCTCCTCCTTCTAGATTTACGGTTATGGTGATTGACGGCAGTGGTTCGGGTCAGCCCCTTCCTACACGGTGGCTCTTGTTGGTTCGTTGTAGATGTTATTATGTGTTGTTCCTAACAGTACTCCTTCTTTATCATATACAATGGTCTGCTAGTCTGAGTGAGAGGAAAGAAGAATTGGCTAGTAGAGTAAGGGAAAGGATAGTAGAATAGAAATGAGTGTACTGAAGAGTTTTTTATTTACTTTTTTAATATCTCAACTTCGGGACTGACTCATGCGAAGCCGCCCTAGATTATTGGGTGTCGCATTTGACGAGACAGTGAAGCTTCATGATGTTGGTTGCTTCTCTTCTGCCCCACTAGATGACAACACCATATTTATTACACGTCACTATCAGGAGAGGGTAGAATGTGGAGAAAAGAAAGAGGGTTTTTAAAAGGACAGGAGAATAAGGAAAAGAGTAGAAGGGACAAAAATAGAAGGAAGAAGATAATGGAATGAAGGAAAGTTGAGGTAGGAAGGAGTAGG
>JAWZYT010000192.1:115000-135000 GCA_034508575.1 Petrolisthes manimaculis | reverse complement strand
AGTTTGTTAGTAAAGGTTATACAGAGGCACAGACAGTAAGAACCAACTAACTGGGTCACCCTTGGCTTCACCAAACACACACACACATACACAATCACACACAAGCCTACACAAATAATAATTACGTCACAACTACATTGGGCGAAGCTTTCCTGAGAAAATTATCTTGATGTAAAAAAAAGGCAACTGGAACGAGACACGAGCGGAGATAACCTTGTGCCCAATGAACGAACACCGACTCCCAACATGTTCACATAATTATTCACTCAGTTGGCTGGCCGATGACTTCCCAGGCTGACCAATGATACAATTTATGCATATCTTGGTGTGCTCTTAGGGGCGTCAGTCGTCAAGTCAGCGATAGTGGGACGTGGGCTCATATTTCTAGTCCTTCAAGATCGGTTCAGTACCTCCCGAATATTGGAGTGAATGGGACCAGGCGTGAGTGTGGTATATTCCAAGGCCATACCAACCTTTGGGACTGACACTTTCTGGGTAGACTAGGAATATGGAGCAAGACGTAAAGCCAAGCAGGAGTCAGAGCAATCGAACCCCTGCACTAGCTTTGAGGGAGGGAGAGAAGGAGATGGTTCATTGGGACTCGGTCGATGTATCCCGGTCGCGTTCAGGTTCCTCTACAAGCGATAGTTGGCAAGGGTGGGTTAGTACCGCTGTTGTCGTAATGAGGAGGCCAGTGGGAGAGGAGGCACAATAAGGGGACCAACGTGGTAAAACACCTTATACTTATGGAATTACTGTATTAGGACGACTTTTGTGTCATAAATTTTACGCAATAGAAAATTATCACTCAGGATCAGTTCTTTTTAATTAAATTCTTTTGCTTTCAAAGCAGTGAACTAAATATGTCCCACAATAATCTCTAGCTTATCTTGTTCCTCCTTTACCTCTGTGCCAATCTCATTACCATACAGGGTGCTGGCTAAGGTCTACATCAGCGCAGTGGGTGTTAGTAAGCAAACTATATACTTTACAAAAGGTGTGTCATGCTGTACAGGTGACAGTAGCCATTTCCCAGGTCTACATCCTCCCCATTAAATAGTGTCACTGAACCCCGTCAGACTGCAAGACACTTAAAACTGGAGGCGAGTCTCTCTGAGAGCTGGGTATATGATTGGGGGAGAGTTAAAGGTTTGATGACGAAGACAAACCAGGGACAAGAGTGAAGGAGGTCTACTTCAAACTTTACATTAATTGAGTTCTATATTATGGGTGGATGAAACTCTGGGAATGAACATTATCTGTGAGAAAAGCATAAGCGATCAAGCGGTCATAATGATATTTTTACAAGCGAAGCATTATTGCATGAGCATGCAAGCGCGTATGAATTGAAAAGATGGAGTGTCATTTTCAACGTGATAAACTATTGGTTGAGAATTGTTAGTATACTACACTACAGTCAAGTGGTTAGTAAGCATTGCTGAGAATTTGTACATGCTAAGAAAAACTATCAGATAGGTTAGTATAGTCCCCTTTATCATGAATCTAATAATGCATATGTACTTATTATTTATTTAAAGTAATAACAAAAAATGACAATTTGGCGTTCAGGTTTGCTTAGTGTAAAATATAATGATGATAATCTTTACCATTACGAAAAAAATATTTCAGGCATATAGTACATATAGCACATAGTAAAGTACATATTGATAACACTATATACTCAATTTATACTGTATAAAGAGGACCATTGTAATACTCAATCAGCTTGGTATTCAATGCTCCAAACTTGTCTTATGTTAATAATAATACACATGCATCAGAACACAGTGTAAGCGGTACCTACAACGATTGAGTGCGAATTTACTTGAGCAAATAGATAATGATTCTTGACGAAAGTTCTCACGGACCTGGAGTGTGAGAAGCTTAACTGTGAGTCTGGTTGGTGGAAGGTGCCACTACTTTGGTCACTATAACTAGAAGCCCTCGTTAAATTCCATATGTTTCTAATTGTTGATTGCGGGAACAACTTATTAGCTGGAACTGTGAGGCTAATAAATAGATGAATGTGTGCAGGACTATATTTACTTTCATTATTATACTATTATGCTATATCACTAATTCATCACACACACATACACAAACACACACATCCACACACACACAGAGGTATACATTCGTTTTCTCTAGCAGCCTCAAGTCAAGGGAACCCAGCCTCGGAAACCTTACTGTCTAGCATTTGAACATCTAATCTCTCTCGTCAATAATCAATTTGTTTACACTCGTACCTAGCACCCCATTGGCCCAGCACCTTAAAAGCGGAGTAGGGGGCGAAGGCTTGAGGTGGGCCCGTAGGGTATTTTACGTATTCATCTTTATGAAAAATGGAGCATATCATATAATAGAGGCCCAGGTTATCTTTAGTGAATGTGCTGAAAATGATATCACCTTCGATTTAACGTCATGGAAAAGATGTGTAAATTTTGATTGAATGCTCGTATGAGTATTTATATATTTTTCTTTACTGACGCATCAATATTATCGAAACTCTAATAAGGTGAAGTTAGCGATACTGAATGAACTGTAACCTGGCCATGGTAGACGAACTAAATTGCACGTTCCCTAGTGACCCTGCCTCGCCCCCTAACCCAGAGTTTCCCAGGAGCACCACCACCATTTACTGCCTGCTGTCATCTGCAAACAGGACTTGTAGAGAGGAGACACAGGGTTAGTTAGTTAGTTAGTTAGTTAGTAAATAAGTTAGTTAATTTAGGGGAGTAACATTAGGAGGGTTACATTAGGAGTTGAGAGTGTACACAATATAGCTCTCAACTATTGTGTGGTGTCGTCGAGGGAGTGTGGGGTCCTGTACACAAGTCGGGTATCACAGTGTCACGTCGTCCAAGTAAATTATCGAGTCCTTTATGAGTGAACTATGTGAGTCTGCCAACAAACATGTTAATGGCTTATCGTTATTTTTTTATCCCTGTGTCTTGTAATGTTAGAGTGTCACGGTATAGAATAATGCCCTCTATAGTATCCTGATGTTATAGAAAAGGGAAAAACCTCTTGATTCTTGAGGCTATGTCCCAAATGCCCATGTTGATTTATAAAGCCATTTTGATGTACTGTTGTTGAATATTTCTTTCAGGTAACATTTACACAACGAATGTGAAAACACTGAAATATTTACCCTTGGCATTTTCTTGATTAACTCACGTCCATAATGAACACGGACATAACTATTTCTTCCATGAACCGCTCGGCCACCTAAGATTCGGTTTTGGTCCCTCAATATGGCAGTGTTTTTTCCACCTCGAGGCTGGAGTAATATTTTGGGATGTTGGTGGGAACTTATTTTACAAGACATTATGAGTTTTATAACGTTAAATTATTTTGTTTAATGGAGACTGTCAATTAGTCAATGCGAAATAAGTAGTTCCAGTGGTCAGAAAATGAGACCCTCAAGCATCAGGCTCACTCCAGGCGTCATCCAGTCCTACAGGATTTCCATGGGATATAATGACTCCTGACGGACTGGGACTGGCCGTGGGAGGACCTGGAGGGCAAGAGAGGGTCGACGGTCCTTTACTCTGCTGGCGTGTGTGGCGTCCAGGTCGGGCCTCATCCTCCTGAACGAAGAGGTGAGGACTGGACCGAGGGCGCCTGCAAGCACGACGGCAGCTCGAGCGGGAAGGAGCTAGATCCTGCGGGGGTAGCCAGAGTCGTACAGCTGACGGAGGGACTCGGTGGTGGTGGCAGGGCTCAGGGGCTCCTCCAGCTTACTCCTGCGGCGGCGGTGCCATACAGCCGTCCACGCCACGATGATGACGAGCTGAGCCACCAGGAACACCGAGCAGGCCAATACCAGACCCACCATGTTGATACACACACCAGACACATCCTCCTGTAGTACCATCTCAGTTTCCTCACTTGCCTGTAACAATAACACATTGCACACACTTAGACTCGCCTCTTTAGTAACCACAACTCATATATATATATATATATATATATATATATATATATATATATATATATATATATATATATATATATATATATATATATATATATATATTATTAGATTCCATATTGTAGCCACAACACATTCACACTCAGACTATGCACTGAGGCAGCGACAAGACATACATACTCAAAATTGGCTCTCTATTTAAATATTCAGTATGCCCAGACTTAAACATCATGCAGTGATAAACTTACATTGATTTCCTTGTTCATCTTCTTGACGCTGTCTTTGCTCTGGGTCTGGGACGCTCTGAAGCCAAACTTGTCAGAGATCTTGATAGACTGGACCACCAGGAGTTCCTCTGGGATCTGCTGTTCGGGTGCCTCCCTCCTAAAGCGGCTCACGGAGGTGTCAGAACCATCCACGAAGGTCAGAACATTTACGTCCAAAGTGCGAGGGTTCAGTTGTTGCAGTTGCTGTTACAAACAAGTGAAAAAACTAATGAATATCTTGAAGGAATAAAATAATATTAAGTGATAATTTAACGGGCTGTACATTTATCTACAATTATTTAATGTTGTCTGTAGATAATTCACTCTTGTAGGATATGTGTGACAGAATAATTGATTGTTTAATTTGCTTTGCTAATATATATATATATATATATATATATATATATATATATATATATATATATATATATATATATATATATATATATATATATATATATATATATATATATATATATATATATATATATATATATATATATATATATATAAATCTACATGAAGGAACTTGAAAGATATCAGCATTCACATCAGATTCATGAATATACTGTACATTTTTCAAGTCACCATACCTTTAGGAACACCATATAGCTTTTTACATGTGCTCAAGGTAAACATTGACAGACACAATACTAACCATGATGGAGGAATCCTGATATTCGAAGGGATATTCAGTCATGGCGGGGCTGCCGAAGTCCAGGAAGGTCAAGTCCCTCTTCTTCCTGCCGTAGCTCTCAGCCTGCTTCATCTGGCCGCCGAAATCACGCACGTCACACACCACAGGCTCACAGGTGGGAAGGCAAGGCGTCACCAGGGCACGGAACTGAACCACGTCACTTGTTGGGAACTTGAAGGCGTCGAAGGAAGCACCAAGGATCTGGTGTTGGTATTGGAGGAGAGGATTGGTTCAAGTTAGGTCAGTTAGTATTGGAAAGAATCTTTGTGTAAGTATGATGTGTATTTGCTTAATCAATGGAAAAGGTACCATTTACTGGAGTGGAACGTGGTTAAGTCAGTTAAAATTTGTTATTATTTGAATTTGAATACGTGTAGAAGAAGCGGCAAAATGTATTCATGTTTTTAAGCTGCAGTGACAGAAAAGGCCATCATTAGTTTTCACAATACCGCCTTATATGTTATTTAGTAATTACAGTAATATTATTTCAAAACATTAGTGTTTAGTGTGTAGGTTATATGCTTCTAATATAATCAGTGCCTGTTCTTAGGGCAATTAATTTCCAGTGTGTTTGAGGTTAGTATGAGTCAGTGTATCAGTGACGATCAGTGGGTGGTGTGAGGGTACTGACCTTGCCAGTGCTGTCAACCTTCAGGAGTGGACGCATGATGGAAATTTCAGTGGGACACCCGCGGCCGTCAAGGAGTGTGATGTTGTTGGTGTTTCCTCCGTCCATGGCCACCAGGTCACGCACGAAGATTTCATATGGGGAGTTCTTGTCCACGATTTCGAAACGCAGCTGCAGCATGTCACCCACGGAGGCGTCGGTGATGTCATCGCCGTTACGGTTGGCCACACGCATAATGACATTGGGGGAGTCGACGGTGCTGCCCTCCTCCAATGCTGGTTTGATGTCTCCCTCCACGGTCAGGTCAACCCTGTTGCTGACACTCTTGTTGGTCAGGTCATACTGGCAGTGCACGCTGAGGCCCAGGTCAGCTGAAGTCACAATCATGTCGTGGTGTTGAATGATGACGTCATTGCTGTACCTGGAGGCTGAGTCACGTTCCACATCACAGTCAATATCGTTGTAAGACATGGTTAGCTCGAACTCCAGAGCATCTTCAATGTCGTTGACGCAGGTGTTTGGTGAACCCTTGGCGTAGATCTTCCCATTGAAGATCTTGGAGGTCTTGATCTTGGCAATCATATCCCCGGAGCGGCAGTCGATGGTGACATTGTAGCAGGAGGAGAGTTCATAGGTAGCAGACCCAGGGATCTCCAGGTATGGCTCCTCGATGTGGGTGAGGGTGGCGGCAGCGTGGTGGGAAAGACGACACACCTTATCTCCTGTATCACCGAAGTCGAAAGAGTGGCACCTGGGTGGAATAGAAGATAGAGCGTGAGACATGTGGGTAGGAGTTATAGAATTAGAATCAAATGCATATCATGTAAGCATAATAACACAACTTATCCAAAGAGTGACTAAGCATCGTACCTGAAAGTGGCGGTGAGGCAGAGACGTTTGCAGTCCTCTAGGGTGGCCACGTCCTGGTACACAGAGTCAACAGTCTTGAGAATGCGGCCCTCCATCTTCTGGAACTCACACAGCCTCACGGGGTCGTCCACACAGTTGTTCTCCAGGAAGTCGCTGTTGACGGCAGACCTGAAGGCGCCAGTGCCCACCGCTGTGTGTCGGTCCATGTCTGAGATGGTACAGTCACCCGTCGCGTTGTTGAAATTGGCAGATCTGCAGGAAGACAAAAGGAGAGAATTGAGGCTTAGATCGCCGCCAATATTTCGTTTTGACTTATAGTCTTGTATTTTATTAAAAATATATCGGTTGTTTTCTCCTATGTTAATTGGTCATACTCTCGGCTAGATCTTTTCAAGTTGTAATCTCCTAGATTTATGGGTGTTGTTATAATCAAAGGAGAGTATTATGCAAGAGAGTCATAGAGTCAGGCTGTGTTAATGTTGATATCATATACATTGTGTTCAAAGGCATTACATAGTGTAATTGTATCTCTCATCGTCATTACCTGGTCAATGGACTCTATTACATAATTACTAACCTTTAAAGTCATGTGTGCTATAATGAGACAAAATAAAAACACAGTACCGTCTGGAATTAAAAAAAAAAAATGTTAAAACGCCATTCAGCAACTGTTTCTTTAAGTCGGACAAGAAGCAGGGAAACATAAATATAAGAGGTTCCTCCCGTGTGTAACTCCCGTGTTGTCTTAATCTATTTACTCTGTGTTATCTGAAATGGGTTTTGTGGCAGTCTGGCCCTGTCTCTCACCCTGGGCTGTGTGTGTGTGTGTGTGTGTGTGTGGTCCAACTGTCACCTATTTTATCGTATATTCTTCTCAGTTTTTTTAGTTGTATCATCTATTTTTTTTTTCTGTGTTCATGATATCCTTCTTAATTCATCTTCTTATGTTCTTTTATTATTTTTTTTCTTAAATTACATTCGATAATTCTTTTTATAACCTCATCCTCATTTTATATTTTCTTTCCCACCGTTTCTAGTTCCCAAAATTTACTCTCTTTTTTTTCTCCACAATTTTATTATTTTGATTCTCATGGCCGTCCCTCTTCTTCTTAACACAATATTTCCTCTTCGTTACCATGTCCAAAATTCCCCATTAATTTTCGTCTACACTTACTTTCTTATATAATTCCTAATTGATTCGGTTCCCTCTCCATCTCTCTGCAATTTTTCCCTTCTCCTCTTTATCTCCTCTTCCACTGAACTGCTCACCTCTCCAGTCAGTCAGCCAACCAGCCAGCCAGCCAGCCAGCCAGTCAGCCAGTCAGCCACCCAGCCATGCCTAACGTCAAGAGTGCCTTCTTTCACTCACTCTAGCGAAGGTGTAAGTCACTCGTGTCGTCTCACCCTCTTCACTGATTGCTGTCATTTTGTCTGCTGTCTTCCTTCCTGCTTTTACTTAATACGTTCCTCCACCTGCTTCCTACCACACTTTCTTCATATATCTGCTCAACCTTTCCTTCAGCTTCCCGTGTATAAATATATAAACATGATCTTCTCAAATTAAGTGACCGAGATGAAATTAAATTCATCTGGATTAAATACCGATTTATTAGACACCCAAAATCACAGTTTATTTTGCCAAGGTAACAAGAGAATAACAACATTGGATTTTTGTACACATCCTGCCTGACCACACAGACAGTCTCCCTGGGGTACAGCTATTAAATGAATTACGACAAAGCTGTTTCCCGAAATCTCGTTGGTGGCGTGGGAGACATATCAGCAGCGAGGCGTGCAAGAGAGAGAGAGAGAGAGAGAGAGAGAGAGAGAGAGAGAGAGAGAGAGAGAGAGAGAGAGAGAGAGAGAGAGAGAGAGAGAGAGAGAGAGAAAGAGAGAGACCTAGGGGTGAGGTAGTGAGTGAGGGAGGGAAAGAAGGAAGGAGGAGGAGTGGTGGTGGTGGAGACAAGAGAGTGGAAGATGGACAGACAGTACACCAGGTTTTCACTCCTCTTTCTCCTCTTCCTCTTGTTTTGTCTGGGAGTCCTTGAATGGTTTTGTTGTTTGGGGTCGGTGTTGTGGATGGCTCTTTCTTTACCTCCCTCTCCTTTTCTGTCTGGACTTTTTCTTTCACCCACCCCTTCTCTCGTCCCACCCCCCTCTCTCTCGTCCCACCCACCCTCTCTCTCTCTCGCTCTCCCCCCCTCTCTCTCTCGTCCCATCCCCTCTCTCTCTCGTCCCACCCCCTCTCTCTCTCGCCCTCCCTCTCTCTCTCGCCCTCCCCCTCTCTCTCTCTCTCTCTCTTGTGACCCCCATCTCTCTCTCACACACACACATACACAAACACACATTCACACAGTCTCCGCATTATATTAATTCTCACTGTTTCATTTAGTGTTCAACAAATGAGTACTTGTATTCATGTCAGCCACCGTCGAGTCCAAATAGGTGTACAGATAAGACCGTAAGACCCTGGGTAAGACAATTGTTCCCCTCCTTTTCCCACAGGATCTTGGAGGCAGACAGACTCGTCATGTTAGACTGGGTTTGTCATCTCATTAACATTTTCAGTATACGAGTACAAGACCCCTTATACTATTGGCTCTCGTTGAAGGGACTGGGGAAAAAGGGTGTCATAATCTCATCGGTCATAATCTTTCTTACCATCTATTTGCATAATTCGTTGCAGGAATCAGATTTAGCTGAACCGGAACAGGAGGAAAGGCTGAACAAACATTTTTTGTATTCTTTTCCACCTCTGGCCCGGTCATTAATTAAGGTCTGGGACATATTAAAGCATAAATATATCAAAAGTATACTACTGTACATCCTTAATTTCCAAGAGGCTGTGAGCGGTCGACCACCTTCCTTCCTTCCTTCCCTCCTCCTTCGTTCGTGTGTTATGCTCGGATCGTGATTGATGCTCCTGCCTTCAAGAGTGTGTTTGCTTGCATCCGTCTCGCCTGTGTTCTTGTCCTTCCTGTTTATCCTTCTGTTCTTTCTTTCTCTTTCTTGTGTTTTCTCTCTATTATTCTCTGTTTTTCTTCCTCATTTAGTTTTTCTTTCTCTGTCTTTTTTTCTTCTGTTTGCTTGTCCATTGTCTTACCATTCTCCCTTTTCTCTCCCTCCCTCTCTCTCTATATATATCTATCTATCTCTCTCTCCATCTCCACCTCTCTATATCTCTCTCCATCTCCATCTCCATCTCCATCTCCATCTCATCTCCATCTCCCTCTCTCTTTCCTAACGTGTGTGTGTGACTGTCTGTCTGTCTTGTCTGTCTCTCGTGCTTCCTGTTAACGCTTCTCTTTTGTCTGTCCCTCCAGCTGCCACTTTCGCCTCCTCGACCCACAAGTGTTTATCCATCGCTGCTTCTCACATCCGCATTTTATCGCCGAGAGTGAAAGGAGGGAAACGTGATAGTAAAGTGCAGTTTGGTGAAAGGCATAAACTGACCTTATAAGGCTTTAAGATAACACCGTGAGTTTTGAGGTGATTCGTATATTCCACAAATTAACTTGTTTAATATATTGTAAAACGTCCATGCAGTTTATCTCATTCAGTATAGGATCGGTACTGTTATAATAATAATAAATAATAATAAATAAATCCGTATCTTGAATCACGACCATTGGATTATTATTGCTGCTTCGTGACTAAAGGATTTGAACAGGAAAATCACGTCTGAAGCTGTCTACTTGGAACATACTGTCTTATTATGTATGTATGTATGTATCAAAATAATAGTTCATCTAACCACAGCATCCTTTAGTTGGTGAGAATATTTTACACCCCTTATCTCTGCATTAAGGGGGTGTGGGAGTAGGGGACAGGCTTGGGGGGTGAGGTAGTAGGGGGTCAGGTTTGGGAGGGAGGTGGGGTTAGGGAGATGCATGCAGGAATAGGGTGACACGCTTTCTACCCACCCCAAGCCTGTCTGTCCCCCTATTCCCGCACCCCCCAAACTCCCCCAAGCCTGCCCCCAATTCCCACCCACCCTTAAACTAACTACCTACCTAGCAACGTAAATTAGGTCTGCGTCAAAAATATATATAGTTCATTATTTTAAGGACCCTGTTATCGTGTATGAAACTTGGTGGCTCCTGATTCCTCCTGACTATGCCACGAAACAAGGTCCTTCCATATAAGTGGTGTTTCGTGGCGCTATATTTGGAGGACTCGCTAACCTCCAATTTTCTTTCTTACAATACGTGATCCCTAAAGGGCGAAGTAAAATAATGATACCTTCAAACTCGTCCAAGCAACAGAACACCATTATATTTCTTCATCTGGTCCTGTTTCCTAGCATACTTTGGAGGAATCAAGGCACTCCGACGTACCAAAAGTATACTCTCCCATAAACATCAACATCCATTAGATTATATCCCATTATATACACGTCAGACAGATAATATGAATGTAAGCCTTATTATGCCCTGTTGGATATACACGTCAAACTGATAATATGAATGTAAGCCTTTCCTGGGACGCCTTATGCCCTGTTGGATATACACGTCAAACTGATAATATGAATGTAAGCCTTTCCTGGGACGCCTTATGCCCTGTTGGATATAGCTAACCTCGACCTGCGTGGTGACTGTAATGTGTTGGGTGGTTATATTATTATTCTCACACTCAGTAGGCAACATCATCAGCTGCTTGTGCTCTGTTTCCAAGTCGGTGCGTGTGATGGGATAAAAAACCTCTAAGTGGATATAATAACCCACCTCGTGTGTGTGTGTGTGTGTGTGTGTGTGTGTGTGTGTGTGTGTGTGTGTGTGTGTGTGTGTGTGTGTGTGTACTCAGTATAGATGTGAGGGTATGTGTGTGTGTGTGTGTACAGTATATAATTTATGTGAGTGTGTGTACAGTATAGATGTGAGTGTGTGTGTGTGTGTGTGTGTGTGTGTGTGTGTACGTATTAGGGTCTGACTCTCCCATAATTAGGTGGGGGATGAGTGAGGGAGGAAGCAGGTTTGGCAGACAGAAAGAAAAGGGAGGCAGAGAGGATAATTATACTAAGGGTGAAACACGGAGGGAGAAGAAAGATGAAAGCAGGGAGAGAGGGAGACAGATAGATAGATAAAGAGGAGGAAAAAATGGAGGAAGAAAGGAGATGAAAGCAGGGAGAGAGGGAGACAGATAGATAGATAAAGAGAAGGAAGAAAGAGAGGAAGAAAGGAGATGAAAGGAGGGAGAGAGGGAGACAGATAGATAGATAAAGAGGAGGAAAAAATGGAGGAAGAAAGGAGATGAAAGGAGGGTGATAAGGAGACAGATAGATAAAGAGGAGGAAAAAAGGAGGAAATAAAGGAGATGAAAGGAGGGTGATAAGGAGACAGATAGATAAAGTGGAGGCAGAAAGAGAGGAAGAAAGGAAATGAAAGGAGGGAGATATATACAGAGACATATAGAGAGGAGGAGGTGGAAGAGAGAGAGGAAGAAAGGCAGGCAGGAAGACAGATGGGAAGGAGGGAAGAGGAAGACAGACAAGGAGAAAGGAAGGCAGTTAGTGAGAGAGAGAGAGAGAGAGAGAGAGAGAGAGAGAGAGAGAGAGAGAGAGAGCGAGAGCGAGAGAGATTTAGACTGTGTAATAAAGTGAGAGAGTAACCTTGATGCCCTCTGGTGTCTGTAGCTTAACCTACTTGATTGGAGTCACTCCGTCACCTGCCTCATTCCATTCCTTTCTCTCCTTCAATTTCCTCCTCTATCTCTTTCACTCCCTTCATTTATTTTCACTCACTCCACTTCCTCCATCTTATCACTTCGTCTACTTTCCATCATTCCTGTCACTCCTTCTATCTCTTATATCCTCTCGCTCTTCAATTCCAATTTTTATTTGTCTTTTACCGAGTCAAGTGGAAACAAAAGCAAAGTTGGCCAGAGAGAGAGAGAGAGAGAGAGAGAGAGAGAGAGAGAGAGAGAGAGAGAGAGAGAGAGAGAGAGAGAGAGACTGAATGACCGTAAAATGATAGCGAATACCAAGAATATAACAAAACCAGCAATGCAATTCATATGGTAGACATCAGATATTAAAATTATTATATGTATACGTATATTTATATATATATATTTTTTTTTTCATTGATAATTTCTACCGGAGTGAATTATTATTAATCCCCGATCATCATATTTTGTGAATCGCGTGCGAGACAATGATTTATTTATTTATCTCTAATCGTGTTGTTAATAGTGATGATGGTAATGATGTTTATGTTGAAAATGATGATGGTGATCACGGTAATGCCGCTATTGATGGTGATGATGATGATGTGACGTTGATGATGATTATATTGATGGCGATGTGACGTTGATGATGATGATGGTGATGGCGATGTGATGTGATGTTGATGGTGTAATGATGGGAAGAAAGTGTCGTAAAGTTGACAGCACCGTGAAGCTTGCTTGGCACACACACACACACACACACACACACACACACACACACACACACACACACACACACACACACACACACACACACACACACACACACACACACACACACACACACACACACACACACATCCACCCCCTATTGTTTTGCCTCTCATTCCATCTATCACGATTTATGCCAGCTTCCTCCATCACACCATGACCCAGTAAAGGCCTCCATCACCCCTCTCTTCACCCCTCTCTTCACCCCTCTCTTCACCCCTCTCTCCATCACCCCTCTCTCCATTACCCCTCTCTTCACCCCTCTCTTCATCCCTCTCTTCACCCCTCTCTTCACCCCTCTCTTCATCACCCCTCTCTTCACCCCTCTCTCCATTACCCCTCTCTTCACCCCTCTCTTCACCCCTCTCTTCATCTCAGTATGGCCCCAGAAAGGCTTTAATCAACGCGATCCATCTCAATTTCATTTCATTTCCTTTAGCACCATCTGCCGTTTAACGCAAAAAATATTATATGTTTCTGATTTTATATAACTCATTCTTATAAAATAGAATTAATTGATATAAACAAGCTCAGTTTGTCTTTTGATATCATATTACTTTACGACCTCGATGATTTATTTTGGTTTTGTCATTTCGTTGCATCAGAAAATAGTGTCACCTAAACATATCATCAGTTTTTGTACAGTACCTAATGTTTATCTCGGTCGATATCACAGTATGACCTAGAACTGGATGTTGTTTATCTTCCCACCACTAAGACACTGACCCAGAACAACTAACCTGACCTCCCTACCTACTGCTTGCCTCTCAACCTACTTGTGTTCCTTCGCATTACTCTCTTGCCTACCTACCTATCAACCTACCTACCTATCAACCTACCTACCTATCAACCTACCTACCTATCAACCTATCTACCTGGCTGAATATTTACCTGCTTACCTACGCATTTACCATTCCATTTACGTGCTTATTTTCCCTTCCATTCTTTCTACCTACGCATCCATCTACCAAACTGATTCATAATTTTTCTATTCACCGACCATCCTATTTGCCTTCATATTACCCTTGTCTAACTGCTTGTTTACATACCTTCCTACTTCAGGGGGTTATTCACTTTTGTTACACTGGAGTGCCATGATTCCTCCAATGTATGCCAGGAAACGGGACCAGAATAGTGAAAATAATGGTGGTCGGTCTGTTGCTTGGTATAGTTTTGGAGGAATCATTTGCTCCAGATTTACCAACACTGTACTTCCCCCTTCAGTACCTTGCTTTTCAATAAGTGACTTAGCTACTTGCCAATTAATTTACCTTGTTTTCCTATTTGCTGTATATTTGTGTTTACTATCCTAAGCATTTACATACTTATCTACTTACACACTTTAACAAAATCAAAATCTTCCTACTAAAATACCATCCGTACTAATCCACAAGCTCTATATGCAATACACACCTATACCAATTAACCTTCACACTTACATACCGACAAGCCTATATTCCACCACCCACTTACCCACCTACCCACTAACCTACAGACACCTACATCCTAATTACTTAAGCACCCACCTACTCTCCGCCTCCCACTCCTCCCTTTCACCCATCTGTGTACCTAAATTACCACCTGAGTGTGTTTGGGTAGATTTTAATTAAGGAGGCAGGTGTATTGACGCTCGCCCATGCACATTCAGCCCAGATAACCCCGGGTGGTAATTGGAGATATATAATACATTGGAAGTAGAAAGGAGTGACTGGCGCACGATGAGAATAAAGGTATAATGAAAATAGAAGATATATATTCTAACTGCATGACCTGATTCAAAATATCTACATAGACAATATTAAGATAGACGTACTAAGAGAGTATATTGCACGAGGTGGATAGGATTAAATAAAATTTATATAAATAGTAAGAAAAACACTTCATTTATACTATATATATGTACTGTACACACGGTGAAAGAATATAATAAAATCACAGAATATGGTAAAAATAAGCAACAAAAATTAGAGCATCAAAAAAAGATAGTTTGATAAAGGAAGTAGGTTGCTCCTTCTATAATTAACTCGTCCCACATTGTGTTTCCAGAGAAGAAAATGGAGGGCTTAGATATATACCTCTGAGGGACGTACGTGACTTGGCATAATTATAACATCTTCACAAATTCCTTCCCCTCAAGAAAAAATGCTGATGAGACTTGTACTGTATCATTCATTATGCCGTTTAGAATGATTATTTTTAAGGGCCCTGTGATCGTGTATGACAAGTGGAGGCTACTGATTCCTCCTAACCATACCACGAAACAAGCTCCTTCCATATAGGTGGTGTTTCGTGGCAATATTTGAAGGACTCGTTTATCTCCAATTTTCTGACTACATCACTTAATTAACCCACTTTCTTTTATGGGTGCTAACTAACGGTACTCTATATTTCGGAAGTAGTTAGTTCACTCACGTTTGACTTTTCACAGATAAATGTTTTTTTTATTTCGTGTCTCAGTTGCAGCTGATTTAATTTAATTCAAACTCAATTGAACGCATTTTCTCGTGGAAGCCTCGTTGAAAACTTCCATTATTATATCTTATATGTTATTTCATTATCTTTTTATGTCACTTTTATAAGGTTTCATCCATTGAGACCTTTAACCCTCTCTTGCAATATTATTTGTTTCTTGATAACTCATAGTTCTTGGTGAATTTTGCCTTCTTCATTTAGGTAGACTTGATCATAATGTGTAGGTATATATTCACGAATGATATGATGAAAACTAAACACACACACACACACACACACACACACACACACACATATACACAAACACTCAGGCTCTAGTAACTTACACGATGACTACGTAAGCAGAGTTAGTTAATTAAAAGTATGATAGAATAATAATATAATTTACGTAACTATACAATTATTATGGCTGAACATCCCTAACTCGATTTAGCATCTAACTTTAGTTCTTGATTTTTTTCTGTAGTGAGTGGTGGCATTTTTAAGGGAACCTGCCTGGAGAATGAAAAACTTTAGCCGTAGTGGAAAATTGAAAGGTTGCGAGATGAATGGTGAGAAAAACGTAATGAGAAAAGACACCGGTAGGATATAAACTGTGAATGAGGGGAGAGACGAGAGAGAGAGAGAAATAAAAGTGCGAGAAAGACAAACAGTTAGAGAGAGAGAGAGAGAGAGAACGGAGACATAAACTTAGAAATAAACAGAGAAAGATAGACAGAGACCGACACACACCAAGCAAGTGAGACAGATGACTGGGAGCACTGAGGGGAAGTAGAGAGTGATGTGAAGGGACGGGAAGGAAGGCAGATGAAGGAAGGGGAAATTCAGGCAAGCACCCACACTGGAAGCTGGGACGTGACCTCTCTTCTCTCAGGTGCTGTGTTGTGGTGGTGATGATGATGGTGGTGGTGATGATGGTGGTGGTGATGGTGATGAAGTCAGTGTTGATATATACAAAATTAAGGTGTTATAAGGTACAAGTGGTGTGTGTGTGTGTGTGTATGTGCGTGTGTGTGTGTGTGTGTGTGTGTGTGTGTGGGTTTGTATGTGTGTGAGAAGCGCATGCGTGCATAAAGTCCATGCTTGTGTTTACATGTACTGTATGTGTGTCTAATAATTTGTATGTATATGTGTGCCTGAGCTTGTGTGTGTGCTCGCGCTTATGTATATAGGTACGCGTGTGTGTGTGTGTGTGTGTGTGTGTGTGTGTTAGTGGTGAGGCGAGGTGAAGTAACTGGGGTGAGGTGAGCCAAGGGGGCACGAGGTGGTAGTGGTGATGATGATGACTGTGGTTTGTGATGTATGGTGCTAAACCTTCTTCACTTCCTTTCCCTCGGGCAATTAAGTGGCGAGGTAATCTGCTTGAGGGCAAATTGGGAGCGGGGAGGAGGAGGCGACTTCTCATTCCTCCAAACTATAGATGCCACAAAACAAGACATCATCTGAGGTATATAGTCTGTTTCCTGACATGGTTTGGGGGAATGGGTAGCAGTTCATTTCGCCAACAGCAGATTACTCTTGTCTTCAGTTCTGGTTTTGTCAGATCATAACCCTGTGATTCTTTCAGTTCGTTTCCTTGTCGTGAAGATGAGAAGAACCGCAACAAGTTATGTCTGTTTTGCTTTGCCTTTGGGTGAGTGTATTTGGGTGAGCGCATTTGTGTATTATGCATGTGGTTGCGTGTGTTTCTATTCTTGTGTGTGTGTGTGTGTGTGTGTGTTCGAGTTAAATGATATAATAATGATGATAACTATATACCGATGCTAACGTTGAGAGTATGTCACGAACTATGCAAACTTCATTTTACCCAAAGGTTTGTAAGAAACTATAAAAGTAAGTGAATAAAAGGTAAGGCATATTAAAAGGGGTGTGAGATTGTGAAATTATGAGGGGCGGTGATGGGAGTATGATGGGGCGGTAGTGGGGAGGGAGGGGGGGGGGAGGATGATAAAAGAATAGGAGGATGGGAGGAGGCAGGTGAGGGAGGAAGGGGAAGTGGGTGAGAGGTGTGTGAAGTGACGTCAGAATCATGGGGAGGAAAACTACTCAAGTGGTGTGGGAAACTTGACAAAAACCTTAGTCACTTCATCTATTGCAAAGGGGAGGTGGAGGTCGCACAACTTCTTTCTTTTTCTTCGACAGACTAAAATCCTTTGCAGTTTGTTAGTTATGTGCGTCAAGGGGGTCGTGTGTGGTGGAATAATTGGAGAGCAACTAAGTCTTTCATATGTAAGGAAATAAACTACCTTCAGTAAACAAGCAGAGGGTTTATTTTGAAGCATTGCTTGGAGAAATAAGCAGTGGTCCTGGTGGGTGCATGTGTTGCTTGTGTTGTTGTTGTTGTTGTTGTTGTTGTTAGATGTGGTGTTGTTGTTAGTTGTGGTGTTGTTGTTAGATGTGGTGTTGTTGTTAGTTGTGGTGGTGTTGTTAGTTATGGTGGTGTCGTTAGGTGTGGTGTTGTTGTTGTTGTTAGGTGTGGTGTTGTTGTTGTTGTTAGGTGTGGTTGTGTTGGTGGTGGCGGGCCAAGTGAGGGAAAGGTTGACAGGGAAACCACCACAGTTTTCCTGACCATACGGGAATGAGTGTGTGTCGTCGCCTCACCACCGTTACATTTCAGGGTCGAGGCCAAGGAGAATGGTGGGGGAGTGGGTGGTAAAAGGAGGGAAAGGCGGAAAGGAAGGAGAGACCGGTGGGAGGGACGGGGATGGGTGGGTGGGTGAGGGGTTTAGGTACTGTGTGTGTGTGTGTGTGTATGGAAGGGGACGGGAGGGGGAAGGAATGGAAGGGAGGAGAGTAGGAGAGGGATGGGAAGAAGGCAAGAGAGGAAGGAGAGGGGTGGAAGGGAAAGGGGAACGGGGAGATGGGGAAGGTATAGTGTGTGTATATATGAAAGATGAAAGGGGAAGGGAGGGGAAGGAATAAAATGGATGAGAGTGGGAGAGGGACTGGGATGAAGGGAAGAAACGAAGGGGAGAGGAACACTGTGAAGGGGTGGAGGGGTAGGAAGGAAAGAAGGAGAATATTATGGAGGATGGGGGGAAGGAGAGGGGTGGGGCACATCGTACAGTTCACTTCCTCTTGATGGTGGTGGTGGTGGTCGTGGGGGCAGGGGGGAGGGGGCTAAGGGTGAATATGGTACAGTACAGTCATCGTCACTGAGCACAAATTTCGTCCATTCACACACACACACACACACACACACACACACACACACACACACACACACACACACACACACACACACACACACACACACACACACACACACACACACACACACACACACACACACACACACACACACACACACACTCACACACACACTCACACACACACACACACACACACACACATACACACACAGTCCGTTTATTTATTTACCTGTTTGTTTGTCCATTTATTTATCTCTCTGTTTGTCTGTCTGTATTTTGTATTTATCTATCTATCTGTTTTGTCTGTCTCTATTTATCTAGCTATCTGTCTGTCTGTCTGTCTGTCTGTCTGTCTGCCTGGAGCTTATCTTTCTGTATGAATTTTCTAAATGATTTTTGTTTTTGTGTTCTATGATTGTGTTATGTAAATTTTTAGTAAATGTCTCTGCAGTTAATAACTTCTGTATGCCTCATTTTATTCACTTCTCATTCATTCATTCATTCATTCATAAAGTCATCATCTTTTCACACGTTCAGTAATTCCTTCACTCGTTAATTCTTCCATTCATTCGCCAGGTTATTCGTGTTGACATTCAGCTTAATTAAATGAAAACAGAGGACACATAACTTTCATCAACAACTGTGCATTTAGTGACAAGAGGTGGGTCTCAGGGAAGGGAAGAGGATAAACAGGAAAATAAATAATATAAGACGAAGAAACTGAGTGGAGGCAGGTGGAGGATTAGGAAAATATAAGAGGGAAAGAAGAACGAAGAGGATATGGAGGAATAAGAGGAGGAGGAAGAGAAGGAGGAGGAAAAGGAGGAGTAGGAGGAAAAGGAGGAGGAGAAGGAGGAGGAGAAGGAGGAGGAGGAGGAGGAGGAGGAGAAGGAGGAGGAGAAGAAGGAGAAGAAGGAGAAGAAGGAGGAGGAGAAGGAGGAGGAGGAATAATAAGAAGAGCAGGAGGAGGAGGAGGAGAAGAAACAAAAAGAGAAAGGAGGAGGAGGAGGAGGAGGAGGAGGAGGAGGGGGAGCAGGAAAGCGTTAGGGGTGGAGTACCAACTTGAGGGGGGGGGGGGGGAGCAGGGGGGGGGGGGGGCAGGGAGTGGAGGGGAACCAGTAGGGCACGAGTGGCGGTCCTTGTGGAGGTCAGTCACAGTTATGTATGAACGTGTGTGTGTGTGTGTGTGTGTGTGTGTGTGTGTGTGTGTGTGTATGTTATTGTGTATCTGTGTATGTGAGTGTGTATGAGTGAGTGTGTGTGTGTGTACCGGAAGGAAAACAAAAAATAAGAATATGGAACAGGAAAACCCTCTCTCTCTCTTACGGTCGTTTCACAGGTACAGTTTCAGGCCGGAATTCGTAACACCAACCCACCCTGACTCATTCACGAAGTCCTCTCAATTAAGGGAGTCATTATTATTCATTATTTTCTGCAGGGTAAAATGAAGCGCTACTGATTCCTCCCAAGTTGTACATACAGGAAATAAATTAGTTCTTTAGTATACGAATTGGGAATTTGATTTGTATCCCAGGTTAATTAATTA
>JAWZYT010000192.1:37500-110000 GCA_034508575.1 Petrolisthes manimaculis | reverse complement strand
GATACAATCAGAACTGAACAACACACTGACTTCAGAATTGGACTAGATGCAATATTACTCAGATTTGGTTTGTTTGACTCAAGCCAGTGTACAGTTCGTGTGTTAATATTACCGTACATATTGGGTAGAAAAAATATCTCGAAAAGGCAACAGGATATACATAGCGGAGCACCGGGTGTTTGAAGACAGGAATGTACAGTTGGACACATGAATGGGTTTTACAGTACAGCCCAAGTGAAAGGTACTCGTCCCATTTGAGTAACCAGTGTCTATTATCAGGTACTTGTTTTTTATTAACCATCATCAATACTGACTTCTGCCCCTGACTGATGGATCCTATTTGGCACTAAGGAACTTGATATTGGCAGAAATTGACCATCTTTCACTTGGGCTGTAAAGTCATGGTCTAATGTACTGCAACACCTTCCAATGAGATGGCTTCGAAAAATGATCCGAAACTATAGCTGTTGGGTGTGCAATTTTGGTTCATAAAATTAACTCAAATAGCTCGCTTTTATTCACCAGGTTGCAGTACATTAGACCATGACTTTACCACCCATTCATGTATCCAACTGTGCACTCAAGGTCAGTTATAATCCTGCAACACCTTCGAAATAATGGAACCACCTCGATAAATGGTGCGGAACTATACCTGTAAATTTAGGCTCTGTAATATTTGTTCGTAAGATTCACTCTCAAGGCTCACTTTCATTCACCTGATGCATGAGTTTAGACCGTGACTGTACACCCACTGCAATGTATGTTATTATTATTAGCCCTTGACTCTCGTGTTTATTTACGTTTTACTCGGATTAACATTAGTTCGGTTCAGAGTTCAATTTGCTTCGTCAAGTCAGTCATCCACAATTATAGAACATTATATTATTTTACATTTGTTTTGCCACTGCCACTGCTTTGGGTGTTGGATTTTTTTTAACTCTCCGGATTACGTGTACATTATTTTGTGAGATGAAGAAGTGGAAGGTGAAGGTGCTGTGTGTGTTCATTGTCAAGGTGACGTGACACCCTTGAGGCAGGAACGTGTGTGTGTGTGTGTGTGTGTGTGTGTGTGTGTGTGTGTGTGTGTGTGGGTGTGGGTGTGTGGGTGTGTGTGTGTATGTAGAGTGTTGTGTTGTGTGTGTAATGTGTGTATGTAGAGTATTGTGTTGTGTTGTGTGTGTGTGTGTGTGTGTGTGTTGTGTAATGTGTGTGTGTGTGTTGTGTAATGTGTGTGTGTAATGTGTGTACTGTGTAATGTGTGTGTGTAGTGTGTTGTGTAATGTATGTGTGTATGTGTAGTGTGTAATGTGTAGTGTGTGTGTGTGTGTGTGTCACGGTTCACAGAGGAGGCAGGTGTCACTCACTCTCGTATCCACCTCAATACTCATTTCCTCACCCAACCCAACTATACATTCACTACTTTCTCACTCACCATAACACTCACTACTCACACACAGTCACTCTCACTCCTATAATTATCTCTTCATTTCTCACTCACCATAACACTCACTACTCACACACAGTCACTCTCACTCCTATAATTATCTCTTCACTGTTTATTTATTTTTTCTTAATTGTTGATTCTCAGTTAACTTAAATCTCATCACTTATTTCCTATCTTTGTTATGTTTATTAAGGCTTGAAATTTTTCCTTTGTTATTATCTCTTCCTCTGCTGGGTTGGCATACCGTCTTATTTCTTCATTCTTTCTTTGTTCCTTATTCTCTTTCGCTTCTTACTTCCTCTCCTCTCGGTCCTACATTTCCTAGTTCGCTGTTGTTTCCTTCCTCTTCCATATATATCCTCGTCCCTTTCATTCTCTAACTCCCTCTCACACATTTCCCAGTCCTCTTTCTTCCTCTCTGCTCTTCTCGCATTATCTAATACTCTTCACTCCTCCTCTCCTTACTTAACTCTCCCACATTCTCTAGCTCACCTCCCCCTTCCCTCCACTCACGCCCCCCTCCTCCACTCACGCCCCCCTCCACTCACGCCACCCTCCACTCACGCCACCTCTTCTTAGAACCAGACGTGCCCCCCTACCATCCCATCAGAGCAAGCAAACAGTGACGAGTCTGGTTGTTGCTTGCTTGTCTGTGGTTGTCTGTGATGGTGACCGTAACGTTAGCTAAGCCTGCGTAAACAAATGCCTCGGTGGTAACGGACCCTGGATATGTTTAGCTGTTGTTTCTGGCTCACTGAAACAACATGAGTACTGTACGAATGTAACTGTTGCTTTCTCTCTTTTAAGATTTACTAAGTGGAATCCATAATCCTTGTGTTAGTTTTTTTTTATCTCTCTCTCTCTAAATATATTTTTTTAAGTAGCCTATCTTTTTCTTTATCTACTTTCACTATACTTATATTCCCTGCAAGTTCTCTCTTCATACACACACCTGCTTCAGTGCTCCAACTCATCCATATATGCCCCTCGTCACCCACACCTGTCCTTCCTCATCCACACCTGCTTCTCTTTACTCACAAGCACCCCTCCTCACCCACACCATCACCACCTAACCCACACCTGCCCATCCCCATCCACACCTGCCCATCCCCACCCACACCCGCCTCAACTCACTCACACCTGCTTCCACTGCTACCACTATATCAACAACAACAAAAATAACAACAACAAAAATAACAACAAAGGCAGGTGGTCCACAGGGCGGCCACCATTACCACTAAAGATCAATGCAACAACAACAGTAGCCGTGCGTATCATCATTATTTATCTCTCTCTCTCTGTTTCTCTCTCTCTCTTTATCTCTCTCTCTTTATCTCTCTCTCTCCCTCTCTCCTTTCATCACGCACCCTTATCTTCTGACATCTCCATATACTCCCTATTCTAAAGCCTAATCTGTGTCTAATGTCCCTGCCTGTTCCCTGTACCTTATACCTTTACTCAGTATTTGGTCACATCCCCAATAACTCTTCACTTCGTAGTATTTTTCCTTTATTCAAACAGCGGCTTCCCCATCACACTCCTCGTCAGTTGCGCCCCCCATGACGCTAACACCGTATATAGGACCTCCCTTGTCTCACCTCCCTCTGACTGGCGTGCGACCAATCGTCTTAGAAACAGGAAGCCTCTGAGAGACGTGGCAGGACTAGTGCAAAAAACTATGGATTATCAGGTTCCCTCTGTATGTGGGTAGGTTGGTGGAGGTGGAGGGTCTCACAAGTGGCCATCACGTAGACAGTGTACTGGACAAAAACATAAGCTCTGGGAATGAGGTCAGGCTGTAATACCTACAGCTTTGGCAATAAAGATACAGAAGCTAATGTTATAAAACTAGAATTCTTCGCATGTCTTACTGTAAAATCAAGTATGAAAGATGAGGCTATGCAAAACTGAACACAGTTTAGAGAATCAGGTTTCATATATAAACAAAAAACTAAAATGGGCTTACAAAATGACTTAGTACGGTAATACATAAAGTCAACAATGGGAACGAGGTCATGCAAGAATGAAGGCAACTTTGTTAATAGAGAGTAATGGTAGGTTAGTAAATATATGCTGATCAGAAAATGAGTAGATCATCTTAGAAAGGGTAAAAGAATCTTGGAAGTCTTGAGTATAATAAAGATCGGCTTTAGGACAGAATCACAACTTTCTTGTTGAATGTCTTATGTTCCTACTTAATATATTTAATTAACTTGTGAGGTAATTTTAGTTAAACACACACACACACACACACACACACACACACACACACACACACACACACACACACACACACACACACACACACACACACACACACACACACACACACACACACACACACACACACACACACACACACACACACATGCACAGAAAGACACCGAAAACCATCTGTGTTTGCGTAACGTGAAGTCATACTTGGGAGCGATAAAATGAGGCAGGGCATGTTTGTATGAGAGCAAGCGTGATTGAACAGAGGTTGGGCTTGTGCGATGGTGTGTGCACAGACAGCTGCATGTGTGTGTGTGTGTGTGTGTGTGTGCGTGTGTGTGTGTGTGTGACTGTGTGTGTGTGTGTGTGTGTGTGTGTTTGCTGAGATGGACTGTGTTTTTTTTACGTCGTGTTGCGTGTTGTGTGTAAGTATGTCTCGTACTGAGGTATAAAGATTGATAGAACTTTTTGGATCCATAGCAATTTCATCAGTGCGACTGCTAGTGATCAAAGGCAGCCGAAAAGTGAAAGATAAGTGAAGAGTAAACCCTGAAATAACAACATGAAAATGAGGTAGTATTGGGAAACATGTATGGGATTAGAATTTCCCACCAACCAACACCATTCAGCTATCAAGAAAATAAATAAAAACTCATTCTTAGCTACTCCTATAAATTGTCAACCCCAGGAATTGTACTTATACTCATGAGTGTGTAGCCTTAGGGGAGAAGTAGAATTGAAACTAGACACCGGGAGTATAATCAAGAACCAGGAATGAAAAGACCCCTCCCTTCTTCACTCTTGATATTGTTATTGAAAGACCTAAAGTAACTTGACTCAGGACCGATGAAGCGTCCAATACCAGATACACACTGTAGCTTTATATGGACGGGAATGAGGTTACCGACCCAGTAGAATGGAACGCGGAAAAATAATCACACCGTGGTGACAGACAGACGTGATGATGAGCCCCAAGTAACGCAGTGAGGTCTCTATATCACGCCACCATCACTGACGACCAGGATGATATTGGACAAGTATTACACACACACACACACACACTCTCTCTCTCTCTCTCTGTCTCTCTCTCTCTCTCTCTCTCTCTCTCTCTCTCTCTCTCTCTCTCTCTCTCTCTCTCTCTCTCTCTCTCTCTCTCTCTCTCTCTCTCTCTCTCTCTCTCTCTCTCTCTCTCTCTCTCTCTCTCTCTCTCTCTCTCTCTCTCTCTCTCTCTCTCTCTCTCTCTCTCTCTCTCTAACACATACACACTTTGTCTTCTCTCTTCTCTCTCTTGAGCTTTATCCGTTTATCTATCTCTACCTGTTTACCTTTTCTCCTCTCTGTTGTTATCTCTTTCTTTTCCTTCCCTCTTTTTTCCCTCGATCTTTCCGTTTTCCCAGCACGGCCTCTACTGTGAAATACTTAAACCCCATAGAGACTGACAAACAGACAGCTGAAGTGACATAAGGGCGACCCAGGGATGAAGGGACAACACGAAACCAAGACGGATGAGAGGTGGCTAAAAAAGTTGACTACTGAGGGGCTTTAGGGTAAAAAACACTTAGAGCTGCCTGAGATAGCGAATGGGTTGGTGTTCAATTCGTCTCTGTATGTGCATGGGAAACGTTCTAATGTATAGTAATCTAAGCCATGTAACTGAGAGCATTAATCAAGGGATATAGTGTATGTACAGTACGAGATATAGTCGGCTGTATATAAGAGACGTGGCCAAGGTGCAGCACTGTAGTGTTGCAAAGGTCTTGTACTACATGCTTGGTCAATCATTAATCTCTAATAAAGAAAAGGACCTTGAAAGTTATGTTATGCATCGCTGAATTTTCCCATCTATATATCCAACAATGTGAATATCTCTGTTTATCTATCGCCATTTATAAACACGGCAACACACATCACTCTTCCCCAGAAAATATGCAAGGTCATGTTTAGTTTTGTTTTGCTGACGGGTAGAGACTAAGGAAGATGCCAAGGTTAAGTTCGACACAGTACCATCAGCTGAGAAAATAAACAGGGGGCAGTAGTAGAGCAGAACAACTGACGAAAGAAGGGAGGGAGGGAGGGAGGGAGGGAGAGAGAGAGAGAAGCATAGTGAGTGGGAGGTGGCCTGATAAGAGAGGGGAAGGTGGGGCTGAGTGGGGCGTAGGGGAGAGGTTTCAGTT
This sequence comes from Petrolisthes manimaculis, assembly GCA_034508575.1. Taxonomy (NCBI): domain Eukaryota; kingdom Metazoa; phylum Arthropoda; class Malacostraca; order Decapoda; family Porcellanidae; genus Petrolisthes; species Petrolisthes manimaculis. Next base: position 104,168 of record JAWZYT010000192.1, on the reverse strand, counting down.
AACTGTTGTCCAGGTTTTTATCGTCATCTTCGTGAGGATGCTCCAGAAGAGAGAGACGTGAAAGTCGCAGAGGTTTCCATAGTTAAATGCATGAGTTTTCTGTGTATGGGTTAATTGGACGAATATTCAGAAATTGTTGGTATCGTTTCAACTTACCTGCACGGGAATTCTTGTTCGTCGAGGCACAACACTTGGCATTCCTGACGGCTGTTGACGCGCTGACTCCTCTTGGAATAGCCGTCCAACTCGAAGCCCATGACCCTCTCGAAGCTCCAGGCACGGTCACAGTTCGCAGCGTTGGCAAGGCAGTTCTTCTGGACGTACAGGGTGAACACAGGGAACTGAGACGACGTGAGGGACCCTGGGAAAGAAGAGAGAAATCATAGTTAGTGAGGTACAAAAAAAGAGTTGTGTTGCAGTTAGCGAGGAGGAGAAGATTGATGGGTATATTAAAATGAAGTTAGAGGGAAGAATGATGAGTTAGGTCCATGAAAAGAAATATGGGGTTAGTGAGAAGAGTGTTTGGGTTAGTGAGAAGAGTACTAGGGTTGGTAAGTCAGGAAGATAATGTTTTGCCCTGCCTCGATTATGAGTAATTGTCCTCAGTAATCACAGGGGGAGACGCCGTGCACATACACACACAGTACAGTCCCAACCAAAAGCTCCGTCTTCGTCCCTTCTCCCGTTCCCAACTGTGAGAGTCATTGTGGCATTATGATGGGCAATATATATGAAAGGCCTTCTATTGAGTGTAAAGAATCTTCCAAATTTTGTGACAAATATGATTCCCTGTGAATATCTTGGGGTGATAATCTATTTCCTGGTATGTATGGCTTCGGGGAATCAATAGCCTGCCAATTCCCTTCACAACAGAATACCTCCATAAAATAAAGTCATAACTTTTTTATTTGATTACACAAAAATGAAAATTTACAATATTTTTGGGAGTGAGTAATCAATTGCTGGTAAATGCTATGTTTACCTGTACATCTTTGCAATAACAAAGTGTAACATTTCAATTTTTAGTAGTGATTATACGCGAAGTTACTGTTATTTTATCAGCAAAAAGCACAGAGATTTCCCGTTATTTTTACCGGCTCTCGACAACACCAGCTGGTCAGCCTTCTCCATTTCTTTCCACTTTTTTTTTTTAATCTTTTGTTTTCCTTCACGCTTTTATGTTTTGTCTTTTTACGGAGTTTTGGAGGGATTTTCACCTCAGTTATTGAATTTGTTTTTACTTTTTTTATATTTTTATTCGTATGTGCCTCGTATGTTTTCGTTATATTGTCATTTTTCTCCTCATAATTTTCTAGTTTATTTTGCGTTCCATGGCTCGTGTCACTCTTCTCTCTGATCACCACAATCATCTTTCCTCTCTACTACCGCCTCTCTTTTCCATGTATATATCAAACTCATAACTTGGTGTCTTTACTTCTCTCTTAGATTTCCTCGTCAACTTTCCTCTTCCTTTTTTTTTTTTTTTTTCCTATGTTACTCTATCACTTTCCCGCTCCATAATTTTGTAGCAGCTCTTCTTTTTTTACCTACATTTCTCAGCCCCTCTTCTTTCCTTCAGTGCTTCACCTCTCGCCATCTTTACTTCTTTTCCACCTTCACTTCTGTCTCTCCCTTCTTTCCTCCTCCACTTCTGTCTCTCCCTTCTTTCCTCCTCCATATCTTCTTCTCCCCTCTTCCCATCACGTTTTTATTTTTTAATCATTCTGTTTCCTCCTCATGTCAGCTATTCTGTCAGTCAGTCAGACATTCCGCCAGTCAGCTATTTAGTCATTGAGCTATTAAGTCAGTCATCCACCGATCCAACCACCAACCATCTCAGTCATTCAGTCAGTCAGCCAGTCACTCAGTCAGTCAGGCAGTCACTCAGTCAGTCAGCCAGTCAACCTTGAGTAACCTTGCCGGGAATGTCTCGGTCCATGGCTGCTTGCTCCACCTTCCCTGCTCCTCTCAACACCTCCCTCCACCTACTCTCTCTCATTCTCTCGATTTTTTCTCTCTCTCACCCCTGAATCACTAACACCTTCACCAACCTCCTTCCCTCTCTCTCTTTCTTAACCTACCACCATCACTACCACCACCACCACTTCCACCTTCACCACCACCATTACCTCTATTCCACTACCACCAACACCAACACCATCACCACCACCACCAACACCAACAACAACACATATGCAGTTGCCCCTGGTTCCTTTCTCTCAGCTACCTCGTCCTTAATCGATCATTATTGTAGTTGAGAATACTTTATGCATACCCCTTTCTTTTACAGTAGTAACATGAGGTTCATAATTATAGCTTCGTCACTTGAAAAATATTTCGCTAGGAATAAGAGTCAATTTTTCTTTTGCCTAACGGCGTAAGAGTATGTGCATGTTTATTTCTGTCAATATTCCTATTTTCTTAAAAAATATTGAATTTGTTGACGTTCTGTTGGTTTGGGTAAAGGCAAGTTGTCTATTTACATCGGACAAGTGTTCATTAGCAACCAGGTTGACTCGAAATAGAGTTGTATATCCTCTTTTTCTCATTTTCTAACGGGTACTTCAATCTCTCCTCTACATATCTGCATTCTGTTTTTCATTCCTTCTCACATACTTCCATTTTCTCCTTCACACCCTCTCACATACCTCCATTCTCTTCCTCACACCCTCTCACGCATCTCCATTTCCTCTTTCACACCGTCTCACGTATTTCCATTCCCTCTCTCACACCCTTTTCACATGCTTCCTTTCTTTCCACCATCCACACACACACTCACGTTGTCCCATTCTTCCCTCAGCACCTTTTCATAGCACCTCCATTCTCCTCATCTCTTAAAAATGTCTCGAGTTCTATTTTTTTATTCATCTTTTCCTTTCCCCATTCACTTACCGTTCACACGCTTCCTTAATTCACTATAGGTATATTTTCACGCACACTGATGGATGAGTTTTAGACGCCCTTTAACGATATATGACTTTGCACTATCAACTGAAAATTTCTCGACGTAAATCGACACCTCTTCTGAGCTTTTTTTTTTTTTGTTTATTTTTTATTCTGAGGCTATATAGGGTTTAGGTACACACTCATTAATGATGTGACGTTGCAGTATGCCTCCCCCTTCTGTCTCTCTTTCTCTCTCTCTCTCTCTTTCCCTCTCTCTCTTTCCCTCTCTTTCTTTCCCTCTTCACCTCCCTCTCCTTCCCCCCACCCTCTCTCTAACTCGTTCTTTCAGAGGTGATAAAAGTTGGTTCTCCTTCTGTTCCACCACAAAATTAATGCCGTCTTTGCCATGTTAACTTGAGTACTTCTTTCTACACTTATCTTCAAGACTGTGTGTTTTTTCCTCCTTAGATATCGAGTCGTTTAGGGTTACTCCAACGCTTAGATAAAAAAAGTAAATATTTTTTGTATGTGTTTACTAATATGTTTTGTAACTTCAGGACGTCAAGTGTGTTTTTAATACCGTAAGAAACATCGTCGTATTTCATTACTTAAAAACAGGAAACGTCGGGAAGTTCATCAAGTGTTGTTTAAGTGGATAGCCAGCAAGAAATCTAAACACCATTATACATCCAGCATATAAATACACAACACGAGACCGGGATCCCTAAGAGTTCTGAGAAGTGTTACATTCCTACCCCATCAGAGAGTCTCCGAGCATTATATATATATGTATGTATTTTTAAGGGACAACATCTAATTTTTAAAAGACATAAAACCGATTATTAGGTAATAGCCATAACTATATACTACAAAACAGGTTCCCATACTTTTATATAGAGGATAATTTTTCCACTTTTTTTCCTTCCTATACAACATCAACAATAACACTAACAACAACAACAATAACAAGAACAACAACAACAACAACAACAACAATAGTAAAACATTGGTTACTTCCAAGACATTCGTCGATGCAAATATTTGATAATAGAAGGAAAAGCTAAAAACTCGAGCAAACGAGAAGAGTTACGATATCCAAATAGAAATAAATATAACTTCCAGTACATATGAGGAAAGTTACGAAACAGTATCCAGGTACCTGCATGAATTCCATTACTGAGTATCGAGGTTCAAGTACAGATATAATAAATTCTCCATGGCCTCGATTTTTTGCCTGGTCCGAGTAGTAGTAGGAACCACAACTTCCGCAGTCCTCCTCCTCCTCACCACCACTACCACTACCACTACCACTACCACTACCACTACCACTACCACTACCACTACAAACAGGCAGCAGCAGTACAACGACCTACGAACGGCGCCAAAAACACCTGGTATCATACCTAGAATTATTTTGTCCCCCGTTGTCACCTTCCCGGCCATTTCCTCCTTGATCGTTGTAGATATATATATAACGGTGTGTGTGTGTGTGTGTGTGTGTGATGTGCGTGAGGTTAGTGTGAGATTTGCGTGGAACAGGAGGCTACATACTGATTCCTTCTGGGCCGTGCCACCACAAAAGAGAGCACAATATTATTAACGAAAACAAAATTGATGTGTCCTGATAATCTCCCAGTCTGTACAGCAGTATATATATATATATATATGAAATTAATAGAGGTAAAGTCGGTAGTCAGAGGCTATTGATTCTTTCCAAACTGTGCCATAAGATAAGAGTTTATAATTATATGGGGACGTTGTGTTGTGGGTGGACAGGTGGCATTTGATCCCCCAATCTGAGTTACAGAATACACCAACGAAGGGAGCACCAAACAAAAAAATCTAGTCCTGTTTCACTCCAGCGTGTGATTGTGTGTGGAAGGAAGCTTGGAACCTGAACACCGAATGGCAAGGGATACGATTGGTGTTTGCTAAACCTGTGTCAATATTAACAGGCACATTTACACATACACACACACACACACGTCACTGCTTGCAGACTGTCATCCATCTTGATATTTCGTTTCTTTTTTTATAATCTTTATACAGCAAAAACTATAGAAGGGGTTGTGTGTTTTCCTCCTCTTCCTCCTACTCCTACTCCTTTTCTTACTCCTACTCCTTTTCCTTCTCCTACTCCTTTTCATTCTCCTCCTTTTAATTCTTCTTCTCCTCCTCCTCCTCCTCATTCTTCTTCTTCTCCTCCTCCTCCTCCTCCTCCTCCTCCTCCTCCTCCTCCTCCTCCTCCTCCTCGTCTTCGCCCTCCTCCTCCTCTTCCTCTTCTTCATTTTCCTCCTCCTCCTCGGGGTGAAATAACTTACTGACAAGCTGAGAAAAAGTTAATACTCTATCGGAAATATTTTGTTGTGAGGTTCAGAGTCGGCAAATCTCGGTCTTCTTTATACTTGCTCGAAGGGTCGATCACTTTCGGATTAGCTCTAAGTATATCGAGATTAATAGTTGGGCGTGATAGGATTTCGGTAGTGCTGGATTTTATTCGGATGCCTGAAGTGAAAAAATACTGTAATTTATTATTTATTATATATTATTTTGATCGGGAATGTGTGTTTCATGATAAATCAGAAACGGTCGCGTTATCCATGGTATCCTGCTGAGTACGAAGTGAATAATATATATAAACTGGTTTGAGAGAAAGTGTAAGTATGGTTTAGATAATTAGTTTTCTTTTTCTACCCGACTGTCTCCTATTAGTTTTGTCTATCTATATCTTAGGTCTATCTTTGTCTCTTTCTATCTGATCTACATGTGGTGGGATGGTATTTCCGGGTGCCAATTTGTTGCACAGATAACCGAACTCCATCCCCCTCCATTCAGCCTCCACCCCCCTCCACTCAGCCTCCACCCCCTTCACTCATACCTCCACCCCCCTCCACTCAGCCTCCACCCCCTCCACTCAGCCTCCACCCCCTCCACTCAGCTTCCACCAGCCACAGTCACACAGTCAGATGGCAATCAATTGGCACCACCTCATACATATTACCCCGACATTCAGGTGATGGTGCCGCTCGACCAATCATCTCATTCCATACCTCCTCTCGACCAATCATCTCATCCCACACCGGCGCCGACCTCCCCGTTGATCTGTCTTGGAGCGATCGTCTAACCGCTAACCACCAGGGCCGTCCCACACTCGGATTCTCTCTCACAGTTTCGTCTTTAACATCTCCCTCCTCCCGACCTAGCGAACTAACTGGTCTGGTTAACATACCCACCCTTTGCTCTCAACTGCTCCACACACATGCATATGCACATTCAGGCCACACACACTATTCAGGCTACACTACATATTCTGATTCTGCCTCGCACTCTCAAAATACAAGCTCACTAAAACACCTGCACACGAAAGCACACACAATCACACACATCCACATCCACACATGTAAATATAGACTAGTATTTATGCAAGGAATCAGACACGAACCATAGATAAATACACGTGTTTATACTTTCAAAGTTTCTGTACGTTCCCTAGTCATTCACATTCATCACAACTATTCCTTCCTTATCTCCTCCTTTTCCCAAACAGCTATCACGGGGTAGAAGAAGAGTTTTCATTGTACTGCCAAAGCCAAGGCTGTGCTCACGAGTGTATCCAGAGTTTTATAAGCTGACTTCTTCCGGTCATTTCCGTGGGTGGGTGACAAATGAGAACAGCGGTGTTTGCTTAATTTTTTAAGTTCTTTCTTTGGTGTTGGATAATAGTTCACGGTGAGAGTCTTATAGTTTACATGATAGTTGTGTTTTTGGGTGTCCTTTTTATTTGTTTTTCAACTTTTCCTTTTTCCAGCGTTTATTTGTGTTAATTTCGGCAGCACATGTATGAAACCCGTCACTAAAAGCAGCTTATCAAAATATGGTACAATAATGCAAGTAGAATGGGTACGAAATATAATACGCATTAGTGGTGCTGTGTAATATAATTTACTTCTAAAGCAAGTACATTCTTGATCTGGATAACTACTTATCAATGCATTGAAATAACTGATAAGAGGATCTCGATTGGGATTACTACTTATTAATGCATTGAAATAACTGGCTATTGGAACTTTGGTATTGCTGACTTAATCAAATAGTACACTTTGGTGTGCAATTACAGAAAGATCCTAACTTGTTAGAACATTTCAGATATATAAATAATTTGTCTTTCATACAATGGAGTTCCTATAGTGGGGGAAATAGTTTTGTTTGCAGTCATTCTTACATTGATAAAAAGCTTTATGACGTGGCCTTCAGAAGTTATTACTGACCGCAAGTTTACTTTCTTTCTAACTGTATTCAGTGCGAAAAACTAATCGCAAGATGAAGGCCGGAAATATATATCACAGCGTAGAGAAAACATTAATGTGCTGCTACACCGTCATTACATTGTTCATAATTCAAGTGGATAAATTATTTTACTTCGAATACCTTGAGTTATTGGACGAGTTAAAAGAGCATGATTAGGAGCCACTCAATGATACATTAAGTGTATTTCCTTTCAGACATTACATGCATGTGATTATACGAAAAGTGTGCTTGTCACCAATTCATTTTATAATATTACAAATGCCTGACTTACAAATGGTGAACATTTTAGGGTGAAACGAATGCCTTCTGTCATTGATCCGTCTGTGCTTCTGTCCATCTGTATTTACTGGACTGTAGAAATAAAATTAAGATAGGAATTTGTATGGATAAATTGGAGGGGTAAATATTCTCAAAAATATGCCAGAAATGAGACTAACTCAGTACACGAGTATGGGATTTGTTTTGTATGTAGTTTGAAGGAAGATGATACCCTCCAGTACGTTGACATGAGATGGTTCCCTCAAGAATACACAACATGAAGATAAACAACACGTAACTACAGCTAATAAGAATTGTGCCGAGTGAATCAAAGAGGTTGCAAACGATTAAACACGTAATGGGTTAAATCAGGATGTTGGGGGTGCATGGGCGGGACGGGCTGGAGGTGGGCGAACCAAAATCATTTATCGTTCCCCCTCCCGGCTGACTTAATAGCTGAGCTTCTTCCTGCGGGCTCAGTCATTGATCACAGAAGCAAGGCTCTCATTACGCTGCTGCCGCCCGTGTGAGCTAACTGACGCCGACAACCATTCACTCCCTCTTATGGGTTTTAAACTGTGACTCAACATATGTTTTGACACTTTCTCCTTCACTTGGGTGTATAGGGGGGCACGTCCTATTATACTTTCCCTTCAGTGCTCAATAAAAGACTGGAAAGTTTTTGTTCTGCCTTGTCTTTTAGCACTTACTGTTTTATTTTACCAATAAAGGGTTCTTCTGGCACCCACTTTATATTATGTGCAACGTCTGAGACAATAATTATTACCTCTTCATTTACTCGGATTTATGCAGATGAAACTGGACTGGAAAGTGGGCCCAAGGCAAAAAAAAAAAAAGAATGACATTGTGATACAGACATTGATAAGAGGCCTAAAAAAAAGAAAGAAAGACAAAGTGAGTTATAATTCTGGAAAATTATCGTCTGGCATGAAAAGGAGACACAGGCCTAATAAGGGGAGAGAAAAGGAGTCATTAATCTAGAAAATTGCTACGTAGGAAGGAAGCTGAGGTATAAGCCTTTAAAAGAGAAGGAAGAGGAAGGTTACGTCTGGGAAAATTTAGTATGGGCCAGTACCGTAGATAAAGTATACAAAAATAGGCCTAATGGGATGCAACGTTGAAGTGTAAATCAGATTATATTTTAACATTGGACTGATGATATAGTGTACCACATCTTTGTGTGTGTGTGTGTTTATTTATTTATCTATCTATCTATCTCTATTCACTCTCTCTCCAGGCCTTCCTCGTTCTTGTTTTTTTTTTTTATTCACTCCCTCATCATTCGTCATCACTAATCACTGCTGCTTGCCCTCTCTACTCACTAGCTAGGTCAGGGCTTCTTATTCCCACACCGACTTCAACATCTGTCGCTGCCACCCACCCACCTGTCGCCCCTCACCTGTCACCCTTACCTCCTGTCAATCACACTAATCTCCCTCACCTATCACACTCACTTATTCTTTCCTTTCAATCACCTGTCATCTTCACCTGTCACCCTTACCTGTCAATGGCACTTATCTCCCTCGCCTGTCAATCCTGTGTGTCCTTTACCCTCACGTGCCATCTTGTACGTCACCCTCACCTGATTTCCTCACCTGTCACCCTCAACAGTCATCTTCACCTGTCACCCTCACCAGTCAACTTCCCCTGTCAGCCTCACATCTCACCCTCACTGTCAACTTCACTTGCAAGTCTCACCCCGAGCAGTGTCGCCTATTCTGTTTTTTTTTTTTTTTTTTTTTTTTTTTTTTTTTTTTTTTTTTTTTTTAGCCCTCCAGCCGTTCCCTACGCTCTTCCTGTCCTTCCCCCTCTCACTCCCTCGCGTATCTCCACTACCTCTCAACTCTCTATACTCCCTTCCCGACCAGGACTCTTCACACCCTTTTCTTCTTCCCATCTCTCACCCTTTCCCCCCTTCAATCTACCCTATCTACCTCTTTTCCCCTTTCAATCTACCCTATCTACCTCTTTTCCCCCTTCAATCTACCCTATCTACCTCTTTTCCCCCTTCAATCTACCCTATCTACCTCTTTTCCCCCTTCAATCTACCCTATCTACCTCTTTTCCCCCTTCAATCTACCCTATCTACCTCTTTTCCCCTTTCAATCTACCCTATCTACCTCTTTTCCCCTTTCAATCTACCTTATTTACCTCTTCAGTCTGTCTTTAGAGACAACCCTGTGATGATGTGAGTGAATTAAAACACTGACTGAAACAGATGATCTCACTTCAGTAGAGATGGATGAGAGGAATCAGTGACCTCCACTTTGACCAACACTAACTCCTTCAAGGTGAAAAAAAAAAAAAAAAAAAAACGCGCACACACACACAATAGAATGTTTATCATGTTGACGACGAGGCAGGGCCGTGAAGGAGATACTCTCTTGTGGTCAAACTTGGGGCTACTGAATCCTCGATAACATTTCAGTAAACAGGTTTCCTCAATTTTTACGAGTAGGGGCTTGTTTCATAGACCAGTTTTCAGGAATCAGGAGCCGTTCAATGTAACGAAAAGAGAGAGTATCCCATCTAATGATCATAAAATAAGTTATTGGTTATATTTTCCTCCTTCACACTCACAAAACGCCGCATATATTGAAGGATATTGTTTCGTGGCGCAGTTTGAAGGAAACTAACTACAATAGAACCCACCAAACCCACATAATAACCTAGCCTCTAAAATAATTAATGATTCTCGTTAGGGGCAATATAATTAGACTAATGATTAATTTAACTGCAGTGCTTGAGTATAACCATTTCTCTTTCTCTCTCTCTCTCTCTCTCTCTCTCTCTCTCTCTCTCTCTCTCTCTCTCTCTCTCTCTCTCTTTCTCTCTTTCTCTCTTTCTCTCTCTCTCTCTTTCTCTCTTTCTCTCTTTCTCTCTCTCTCTCTCTCTCTCTCTCTCTCTCTCTCTCTCTCTCTCTCTCTCTCTCTCACTCCCCTTTCTTGTTCTTCATGATTATGCTTATTACTTTCATTTTGCTTCAGGCAGTTATAAAACCTCATACTTAGCAGGTTAAAATGATGACAACGACACTAATGAATAGAGGCGAGGTAAGAGCACACTTGAAGCTGAGTGTTGTAATTTATTGAGGAGAGATGCTGTGGTATATAATCTTTCTTGTCCTCTCTCTCTCTCTCTCTCTTATTCTTTTTATTTTCTCTCCTCTTCACTTAACTCCATCCCTGCCCTGTCTTTCTAGCTAACCCATTTTTCCGTCCTCTCTATCTCTCCCTGCCTTTCTTACCTCCTTTCCTACCTCTATAACTTTCTCTCCCCTTTCGTTCTTTCCTTCCTCTTTTCTTCCCTCCCTCCTTCCCAGCCTCTCTCCCTACCTCCCTCCTTTTCTCCCTCCCAGTTCCCTCCCTCCTTCCTTCCTTCCCTCCTATACCTTCCCAGACTCCTTCCCTCCCTCCTTCCCTCCTATACCTTCCCAGCCTCTCTCCCTACCTCCCTCCTTCCCTCCTACCTTCCCTCCTACCTTCCCTCCTACCTTCCCTCCTACCTTCCCAGCCTCTCTCCCTGGCTCTGTACACTGTCATCACCCACACCAAATGTCTTGTATTAAGCCTCACTTCTTGCTCTCCCGCCTCACTTAATGTCTCCAGGTAGCAGCTTCCAGCACCCTCACTTCCAGCCCTCCCCCCTCCTCTCTCTCTCTCTCGCTCGCTCATCTTTCCCAGTTTTTTCCTTCTTTTTTTGCAGTCATTATTCTTTCCTTCTTTTTCTCTCCTTTCCTTAAGTGCTTCCATGCATCTTTTCCCTAAGTCTTTCCTTCTTTTCCTTCCCTACCTTTTCTCTCTCCCCCTTTTCCTTCTTTCCTTCTTCCCCTCTTTCCCTCTTCCCCCCTTTCCCTCTCCCCCCTTTCCGGATATTAAAGAGCTCCCTCGCCCATTACCCCTTAATGGAAAAGAGTGCTGGAAAAAAAGGGAAAGAAGATGAGCTGCCGAAAATAGTGGGAAATGTTGAGGAATGACAACAAAAACTGGAAGAGGTGGTGATGAAGAGGTGTGGAGAGGTGGTGATGGAGAGGTGAGAGAGGTGGTGGAGGTGGTGACGGAGAGGTGGAAGAGGTGGTGGAGATGGTGACGGAGAGGTGGAGTAGGAGGGGGAGGAGGATGAGATGAAGTGGAAAAGAAGGAAAGACAGTAGAAATGGTGATGGTGGTGATGGAGAGGGGAGTAGCAGGAGTACGAGGTGGAGGAGGAGGAGAAGATGGAGGAGGTGGAAGAGAAGGAAAGACAGTAGGAAATGATGGTGTCAGTAGTGGTGGTGGTGGTGGTGGTGATGGTGGAGAAAGAGGTGAAGGAGGTAGAGATGAAGAAAGGATGAAAAGATATATATGAGGAAAAAGAGAAGGAAAGACGATAGGAAATGATGGTGTTAATGTTGGTGGTGCTGGTGATGGTGGTGGAGAAAGAGGTGAAGGAGGTAAAGGTGAAGAAAGGATGAAAAGATATATGAGGAAGAAGAGAAGAAAAGACGATAGGAAATGATGGGTGTTGATGGTATGTGAAGAGGCAGCATCGGTTTGCATAATTAAGGGGAGATATCCGTATTGCATGGTAAATTGAAGGGCAATATGATTTCTCCAAACTATTTCAAGCAACAAGAGGCCATCATTAATAGTGTTCATGTGGTTCTGTTTCCTGGCCTTTCAATTCACCAATAAAATAATCTCCCCTTAGAGAAATGAGGAAGAAAAGAGGATACGAAGAATAATAATACAGAGAAGAATAAGAACGAGGAGAAAATTGAGAGAGAGAGAGAGAGAGAGAGAGAGAGAGAGAGAGAGAGAGAGAGAGAGAGAGAGAGAGAGAGAGAGGAGGAGGAAGAGGGAATTATAACGGAAAGGCAAAAACCGGAGGGAGGAAGAGAGGGAGGCCAAGAAGGTCAGAATATCGGAAAAAGAACACGGTGGAGGGAAGGAGTAAACAAGGAGAATGTAGTGTGTGTGTGTGTGTGTGTGTGTGTGTGTAAAGTGACGACAGAATGAAGAAAGATTATAATACCGGGGGGAGGGGAGGGGAGCGGGAGAGGGAGGGGAAGAGGGAGGGGAGGGGGAGAGGGAAGGGGAGGAAGATGTACGAGTTCATTTCCGAGGTCTAGCTGTTGATGTTAAAAGGGCCATTATCTACCCCTGGAAGTTATTATTAAAGGTTAGGTAGGATTCTTGTTTATGCGTTCGTGTGGCGTTAATCTAGTGGTATGTATGTATGTTTTCAGAGACGTAAACTTCTACTTCACGACTTAGAATAATGATCATCTATGGTTACTAGGTTTTGCTTGCGAGTTTACTGTAGATATGGGTTTAGTTTCGCTCAGACGGATTAATATATCGTCTAATATTAGTCTTGTTTGTTATTGTGTTAGGCTAAGAAAGACAGAAGATGTAACAAAAATGGTAACAGTGAAAATGAATCATATGACTGGAAAGTTGACTGACCTTGAGACACTATTTATTACATGCAACAGCCTGACACTATAATAATTCATAGCGGGATGCGAGTGTTCAGCGACCCTCACACTTCGCTCTTTATCTTTTCGTAAGTGCAAGCAAGCAAGCAGACGAGTGAAAAGATAATGAACAAGGACGCTGCTGTCATTAGAGGGGAATGACTTTGCTGTAAAGAGGTGAAGTGGGTTGGTTGGTTGGTTGGTTGGATGGTGGGTGGGTTGGATGGTTGGTTGGATGGTTTGTTGGTTGGTGGGTTGGATGGTGGGTGGGTTAGTTGGTTGGATGGTGGGTGGGTTGGTTGGTTGGTGGGTTGGTTGGATGGTGAGTTAGTTGGATGGTGGGTTGGTTGGTTGGAACAGGTGATCGCAGACAGCTACAAGATTACTACCGGCAGTTTGTTTTGTCAGTGAAAAGTGTTGGTGACTAAAGCTCATCCCCCATCGTCATCACAACCCAATGAGATGAAGATAAATTTAACGGGTAATGAGGAGGTTGAATAAGGAAAGGATGAGGGAAGACTTTTTTTTCATTGTTTATTTTTATTTTATTTTTTTGCTTAAATTTTTTGCTTAAATACTTCCCACATGTGTGATAAGGATGTGAATATTTATCGAGTCTTACAGGGGAGATAATGAAGTGGGATATAAAAGTGGAGACCGATGCAGCCAAAACATTACGTGAACTTTTTTAAAGAGATTTTGTCGTGAGAAAGATAGTGGGAAATGCATAGAGGTAAACATGGCTTGACTATGGGCTCAGATCGTGGGAATAAGTTTTTGCGGTGGATTAAGAAAGGCCATTACATAAATAATTGCCAGGTTATGAAGATATATGTAAAATGGATAATATCATAGAGGGAAAATAAGGATATAGAGTAAGTGAATTAATTTTAGTTGATTATGGAGAGATGGAGAGAATGAGAAGAAATTTGTTTTTATGGATCTGAAATAATGAACTGGCAAAATGAATGAATGTATAATGTGCTGAAGGTGAGGTGGACAGCAGACGAGAATAAAAATGAAATAATTGTGTACATTGAAAAGGGGAGAGGAAATGGACATGAATGCTATGTATTTTTTACTATTTATCAAGAGAAAGGAAGGGGGGGGGGGAAGTAGACGTACATACAGACAAACAAACAGAGAGAGACAGAGGAAGGTGAGAAACTGGAGGTTTTGGACATGGAGTCTGGAGCAAGTCAAAAGGTAAATGGAACTCTTACAATACCCACGGAAAAGCTCTTCACGCCTCCTCTCCCTTGCCCACTGACCGGCGACACTTCCCTTGGGAAATGCCACGCAACACCCGTTCTTTTCCTTCCCCCAGGCTCCATGAAAGACAGACACACCTACACGATGCACTGTACACTTCCTGGAGGGAGGTTTCCGACGACGACTCTCATTTTAGTGTGACCAAAGTTACAATGCTTTTAATGTACAGTTGAGTTTTAAAGTTCTGTACACGCCTCCCTGGTATGATGGTGAACTATTACATTATGGGGGTATTTCAATGTAGGTAAATCTGAAGCAACTAATTCCTCCAAACTATTCCAAACAGGCCACAATATTTTGTTAATGATCATGTTTCCAGGTGTACTTTGAAGAAATCAAGGGGCCCCAATGAATCAAAAGTATATTATCACCTTAATTTCGCGTATAAGATTTTGTTATTCACAAAGTTCACTGTCATACCTGAGAGGCGACAATATTTTAATTCGCAACTATACAACACGCACCTGTGATCAAACCTTGATATTGTGTTTACGAGACTAAAGGAGATGATTATTATTCCCCACCAACACTAAAATGAGTGTGTGGTACAGGCTACCTCAGTGTTTCAAATAGAGAACCAGTTTGGTGTTTATTGTAGCATCTGCCGTCATCACAGCATCTCTACCTCACACCAACATTCCCTCCCTTCCTCCCTCCCTCCCTCACTCTCCACTTCCCTCCCTCCCTCTCCACTTCTCTCCCTCCCTCTCCACTTCCCTCCCACCAACATTCCCTCTCTCCCTCCCTCTCCACTTCCCTCCCTCGCCTTCCTTATCGCTACGGTAGACGGATAGAGAGACAACACACCCTCACACACACACACACACCCCATATCTACCCTCTAACTACACTGCACCGCTATCCACACGTCCATCCTTCACCCATGCATACTTCCCTCTAGCCATACTGCACCGCTATCCACACTTCCATCCGTCACCCATATCTCCCTCTTGTCACACCATCCCTTTCACCCTTCTCACTTGCCAACCATACCTTCCCTCTACACACACCGCTATATACATACTGCCACCTGTACCTACATTTCAACCCTCTTTCCTTCTAGCCAAATATTCCACCTCTGCCTCTATATCTGTACACCGAAAGTGGTAACGTGATATAGGAAGATTGGAAGTGAACTCACACACACACACACGCACACACACACACACACACACACACACACACACACACACACACACACACACACACACACACACACACACACACACACACACACACACACACACACACACACACACACACACACACACACACACACACACACACATACACACACACTCTCATACACTCTCACACACTCTCACACACTCGCACACGTACACAAAACCAAGGTGAACGACTTGACTGGGAGACCAACAGATGGGAAGCAGTGAGTGTACGAAGTATGTGTGTGAGGCTGGGAAACATTGCAATTCACTGGAGGGGATACTGTAGATTCACTCACTCCCATCACCAGTGACTCACGTTCCCGACAAGTCCTCGTGGGATTCACATGACGCAAGATGATTACCGAGTCTCGATATAAATCAGTGTATGTTTTCGAGTGAAGGGGATGATTTACGTTCGAAGCAAGCTGTATAGATTGATCTGTTGTTTTGTTATATATAACAAATAAGGCCTGAAAGTTAAAGAACCCCCATGTCCTCAATAATACGTAGTTGTTTGTTTGACTAATTACAAACCCTCAATAATTCTGAAAAATTCTGATCAACTTATTTATTTATAATTATAGATACATTTTTGTGTTCACAGTTATTTTAAATTGATTTATAAAGAGAATAATAATGATCTTAGTATGTTGTCAGATATTTTAAGAAAATCTCGGTTAGTTTATAATATCATGATGACCAGTACGGTTACGGTAGCTGGGATTTGTCGTATAATGTGACGTAAAATAATATTGGTTTGCCGTGATAGGGAAGGCAGCTCTAGAAGTTGGCGAAGTTGAGTGGATCCGTGGAAATGATCTGACATTGTTGTGGTGTTGATGAATCTTTGGTGGTGGTGGTGGTGGCGGCCAATGGAAGAGGTAAATTGGTCTGAGTGGTAGCGGTGATGATGGTGGTGTAGGTAGGTGGCAATGTTGTAAGAAGTATAGTGGTGATGGTAATGGGAGGTGTGGTGGTTTTAGAGGTGATGGTGATTGTGTGTTGGTGGACCGAGGTGGTGATCTGCTTGTTGATGTTGTTGTTGTTGTTATTGTTGTTGTTGTTGTTATTGTTGTTGGTAATGTTAGTGGCGCTAAGACTTCCTCTCCCCCTCAGTATGTTTACCGCAGAGACAAATACGGAAGCCAGCCACTCCCCCCAGCAGGTGACGCGTGGGACTGTACTGACATAACTGTTTACTGCACCGACAGTCCTTCCTTACACTCAAGCCTTAGTCGCATCTACCCTCCCCTCCCCTCCCCACTCACCCATACTTACATCCATCCATTATACCTCCAGCCTTTTACTCACACTTCCATCTATTGTGCACTCCCGTCCCTCTCTCCAAACACACCTCCACTCCACCCCACCCACACCTCCACCCCACCCACACCTCCACCCCACCCCACCCACACCTCCGTTTCTCCACCCACACCTCCCATTCCCACCCTCTACTTACACATCCCACCCACACCCTCTATCTACACCTCCCACCCACACCCTCTTACACATCAACAACCTCACACCCTCTACCCACACCTCCAAATTCACACCTACACAATTATAGCCTCAGCCATCACACCCAGTCATTGTTAGTTATTGCACTGTCTTTCCCAACAACCCTTCCCTTTACTCTCTTCCTTCCCGATTACAGCACTGTATATTGCGGTCTGTGGATGGTCACTTTCACCCAGCACTATAGTCGTCTGGTTGGTTAATACGGTATGGCTTCCCGAACACTTCTCCTTTCCTTCCTTCCTTCCTTCCTTCCTTCCTTCCTTCCTTCCTTCCTTCCTTCCTTCCTTCCTTCCTTCCTTCCTTCCTTCCTTCCTTCCTTCCTTCTCGCCTCCAGTGCAGTGTATGTGTTGTTTATGTTTGGTTCGCCCCCCTTGTGGTTTTGTTCTGAGGACAATTTGAACAACCTTCGGCTTCCGGGTTCATTGGCGTCTCTGTCTCTGTTTCGCTGTCTGTATGTATGATCAGTGTCTGTCTGTCTGAATTTCTCTATCTCTCTCTAGCTGGATCTATATATCAGTCTTTCTCTTTGTGGTAAACTTCACTTTCGGTGAATCATATGTATATTTTCAGAACTCTTATTGTTACACAAGTACAGTATGCTATTCAGAATACAGTATATTATTATGCACTCATAATATATATAGTATTGACAATTTTACTCATTTCACGGTGACTCTCATTGAAAACCCAAGTTTGGTTAATGTCTGAGCAACCATTCAGAAACACATTGATGTACCTTTTAGTAATTTTAAAATATTCTTTGGTTTGTTAGTTCATATAAGTTTGTGCCAATCACACTACACTAAGGGCACGAGAACGGATTGCAATATAGAGAACATTACCGTATACCATCAGGAAGAGGAAATACAGCTCCTGCTTCCTTGTCCCCCACAGTGACACTTCAGTAACTCCCTTTAGAATTTGATTTAAAGGATTCTGAACATCTTTATGCATACCTCAGGCTTCACTTTTAAGGGCATCATGAATACCGAGCCCTGAGGTTTGTTAGGCCGGGTCTGATGCTAACAATGGCGATGACTGGCAGGTGGACACACACGGTAGTCGCTGAGGGAGGCTGTCGACACAAAAACCCTTCATGGCCGGTGTTGGCTGTTGGTTCTGTCTCTCGGGGGGTATTGACGGCCCCCTTGTGTTGGGTTCTTTCTCCCTGTACTATCTTTTACCCCGTCTGGTGTACACTGTGTTGACTACCTTACGAAAAATGATCACCGAGGATGTTTGGTGTTGAAGCTATACTGGCGTTTAGAGGGTGTTGAACTAGAGGTAGTCGCTAAGAGAGATGTTATAACGAACTAAGCAAATACCAGCAATTGTCTTTAGAATGTCTATATTCTGTCTATATTCATACATACATAAGTATACACAAATATAATCAACACTTACCAGGATACATATCAGCGTTGGAGGAGAAGAGAACACATAGGCCAGTCTCATAGTTGACGGCCATACAGGAACGGTTGTTGCGACACATGTCAATACAATCAGTCAACATGAGGGTGCCGGGTTGAGAGTCGAGCATGTCAGCGGGCGCAGAGTACACGTACCCCGTCACCAACTCGAACGACACCTGGGCGAAAGAGGAGGAAATAAATTGTTAGGATGGGTGAGATGAGTTTAGAGAAGTGGTTTGGGAAGAACGAAACATGACTGGGAAGACTATAGAAATATTTAGGGAATATAATAGATTAAGTGAGTTGAGAAGTAATGAACAGTAGAGAGCCTGGTTATTTAATTAGGCAACTTTTTTCTTTCAAACCTTTATACCAACATACAAGACACACAATGGTAGCAATTGTGATTATTTTTCTCATTGAACAACTTATCACTTATGTTGATGTGACATTTGAAATTGCTTTGAAATATTAGCAAAGAGTTTCAGGATGTTCTGATTTGACACCGTATATTGTTTATTATGTTTATCTGTCATATATTCATCATAAATGGTTAAATATTACTAAAGTTTGATATTATTAATAACTCAATGTTATGAATGTAACCTTGAAGTGAATCAATACTGTTTCTCAATTGTTTCCATGATCTTTATATCACTCCTACACACACACACACACACACACACACACACACACACACACACACACACACACACACACACACACACACACACACACACACACACACACACACACACACACACACGTATATATAACATTACAACACAACACAACACAACACAACACACACACATACACACACGTATATATAACAACACAACACAACACAACACAACACAACACAACACAACCTCACCTGATCGGGCGGACATCCCGTGATCTGGGCACTGGTGGACTCGAAGTTAGATACGTCGAAGACAGGTGGACGGGTTGGGTTGGGGTTGGGGTTTGGGTTGAGGATGGGGTTGGGGATGGGGTTGGGAATGGGGTTGGGGTTGGGGTTGGGGAGGAGGAGGGGGATGTCTGTCTCCTGGGCCAGGGTTTGGGAGGCAAGGCACACCAGGGCCAAGCACAACAGGTAGGGCGCCACACGGAAAGGCAACATCTTCACCAGTACGAACATACACGTCTGTAGAAGAGACAAAAGATGGCAATGGTTAGTGTTGATTTGTTAGATTTTAATAAGATTTTACGCTGTTAAAAGAAAAAAAATAAACGATAAAAAAAAAGCAATATTATGAGTACCGGTAGTGAGAATTATCAAATTAAGAGTAATAATGAATAATAATAATAAAAACCGAGAAAGACGATGATCAATAGCATTAGCATAACCACGAAATATAATGCAAATCATAAGTGTCATGATTGGTGGAGTGGACATAATTATGCGGTCACGTTCCAGAGGACACGGAAGGTACTCTGTGGACACCTGTCATGACGCCACCACCACCAGGATTACACCCAAATGTTAGCCCCGGGTTTCCCATGTCAATCACAAGGTCCCTCCCTCCCTCCCTCTCTCCCTCCCTCCCTCTCTCCTCAGTGGTATTGGGTGGGTGAGGCGAGAAACAGAGTGGACAAGAGAGGGGAAGAGGGAGACGAGGAGAGGAGAGGAGATAAGAAAAATGAGAAGAATATAGGAGAGAAGGGAGAGCACAGACGAGTAAAGAGGAGATCAGTGAAGGAAAGGAGAGGAGAGGAGAGGAGAGGAGAGGAAAGGAAAGGAAAGGAGAGAAGAGTAGAGAAGAGACGATAAGGGGAAATATGAGAATAGAAAAACTAAAAGAACTACTGCAGCTTAATAAATCATCGAAGCCAAAAATGAAGAATAAAGACTACTGAATCACAATTTGTACTAGATGGAAGGAGACTTAGGGTAGATTCCACAGTCGTATTCGTTTGTTAGCTTCATAACCAACCACACTTGTAAGGCGTCATTATTTTCCAAAAAGCAAATATTCACAAAATATATCCAACAGTTAAAAGTAATTATAATCCCTGCAGGGTTTATTCACCAAATTCATTAAATAATTCAGCCATAAGTCATTTACACGGGTAAGATTCTTTCGTTTGCGTCAGTGAGGAAAGCAAACAGTGAATCTTAATAAGACCGTATGAAAGGAATGAAGAAATTGTTACAAAATGAATACTTAGTGTAAATTGGCACAGTAACATAAATAGTACTTGTAAAAAAATATTGAAACGTCAGTCCATACGAAAGGAAAGAAAACAACATATGCTACATGATCATTACAGAGAAAATAATTGACTCGATAATATAACTAGTACTTTGGAAAAAATATTGAAACATTCAGTCCATACGAAGGGAAAGAAGACCTTGTTCTGTACAGCCGCTGAGGAAGAAAACTACCTAAATTTAACCCGTCAGTGAATGCAATCGGATCGAATCACCAAACTTGGCAATATCGGAATGGAATCTTTTCTCTAATTCTCCGTGTCACATTCGCTTGCGGAACGTAGGCAAAAAAATAAAATAAAATCCCTACGACTACAAAAAAACATAATCGATGTGGTACCTCATAAAACAGACCTGGAAAATGAGGTTATTGGATGTGACCTGGTGAGAGAGAGAACAAAAAATGAGAACGAGAGAGGGAAGGCACGAACGAAAAGTAAAACAGGGTAAGTTAGCAAAAAAGAAAAACACAAAAAATGAAAGGTTCGAGCGGTTTGGGTACGAACTGAAATAGAAAAAAAAAGTGTCCAAAGAGAAGAGAAGTAAGTTTGAGAGACATAAACGTGGGGATGGAAGCGCTGCATTATGGAGTCGATCACAGGGACAAGAGGCGAGGTGTCGTGTGAGGGGCGGGAGGACATCCAATCATCATCATCATCCAACCCGCACGGTGAAACTTTACCCTCTCTCCTCTCTGATATAAGAGGTAATGGAACCTCGGCAATTGGGATCCCGGCTCTTGTCTCGTTAGCGGGTCGGGTGTCTCGTGTCCCGGGTGTGAGGTGATAGTGACAAGGGTCCTCGGTGATAGAGCCTTGGTGCGTGACTACTGGCAAGGCAGATAGGAAGACAGAGACAGGCAGTTAGGAATGCGAGCAGGTTGACAAGCCAGCAGGCAGGCAGTCAGGCAAGCAAGCAAGCAAGCAGACAAGGAAGCCTGCTAGCAGGAACGCATCACGAGTTTACACCGTGGAATCTTCGAGTTACACGCCTTGATAGAGATTCAATAATACATGACTTTTTAAAAGAATATTTGTGACTGTATTTCTTCACGTAATTTTTTTGTATTATTAATGATTTTGTATCTGGGGTATGGGTTTTTAGTAACTATTTAGTAACTATTTAGTAACTATTATTATTCGTATTATTACATAGTATCAACATCTGGATGGATAATATTGAGTAAGGTTTGGGGTTACTAAAGCGTAAAGTTTGCCATTTAACATTTCTTAGGTTTTTGCCTTTGGTGTGTAATCTTCTTATCAAGTCGTTCCGCTGGCGTGTACACTCGAGTTCAGCGAGTTTAATGACGTAGAATTTCAAGGTCTTTTGAGGTCTCTTGAGCTTTTATACATGCATCAAGCGATGACCTTGTGGAGAACTGAATATATAATGTTTTAAGTGCTGAACCAATATTGTGTCAAGTGATTTCTCTTCTCGAGGGACACAATTGTTACAATATTTTCATGGCATGGACATATTACTCTTCGGAATTTGTGTCAATGGATAAAGATGAGTATGAGGGAAGACAGAACAGTTACACCAAGTTGAGGGTAGTGGAGGTCCGGGCATGTAGGTGTGGAGTGGTGTGTAACCAGTGGGTCACTTGTATTTAATCTGGTGACGTTAACCTCAAGAGATAATTATACGAGTATTGAACAGCAGAACATATTGAACAGAATACGAACACGTGGTTAGATTGCAATGATAATCATTTATATTCTCAAGTAGTGCAAGAGTTTTTTCACTACTGAAATTAAAATGTTTTACTGCGATGAAAAGAAATAACTGATATAGTAGTAAAAATTATATGAATAAATATATTCATAAAGATTTTATGGGTGAATATTGAAGAAACTATAAAGGTACTCCAACTTCCCCTCAGACTTTACATGGTAAACACTTGCAAAATATCAGGTAATGCCGATGGTAGTGTAAGTCGTGAAGTATTGACAGTGCTCAACTTGAAGTGACTTGAGTCCCAGTCCTTGCTGTGACTTTTCTTCCCCCTGAGTCATATGCAGCCGGCGAGCGTCTCAAAACTCTCTAGTCATGCCAGCCAACCACAATACCAAATTTCGTGGTGGGGATGTATTATGCTGGGCCTGGTATTATCACCCATACGGCAGGTATCACACAGGGTTCAGATTACCCTGAGACGTGTTGCCCCGCGGGAAGAAGAATTATTATTGGTCACTGCTACTGCTGGCTGGTCGTCATGACAACTTGGGACTGTACGCACTTCACTACACACGCGCTCTGTCCATATTATGCACACACTCCAAAATGTATCCTTAGATTTTCCATCGCTACAATTTGAAATGGTAATATACGAAATGTAGTGATATGATGATACCCAGTGGACATAACAACTCTGAACACACAGATACGAATTAAATCGACCACATGGCCAAGGATAACTTTTTGAGGCTGTAATAAGTCACATTTCGTTCTTTGATCGTGGCTTAGGATACACCAGTACACTGTTGTCATCTGCTGTGTGTCGATGTGGGGAAATATTAGCTACAGCACTGCTTTCCTCGAACAAGGAATGTAGTTTAAAATGTCATTATATATTTTTTTTTATAGCAGTTGTTGAGTTGTCATCTGGTATTCTTAATGGGTTCTTCTCTCCTTCTCTCCTTCTCTCCTTCTTATTGGACTACCTTGATTCTTCCAAAGTATGCAAACAAGGAAACAGAAACATATTAACAAAATTAATGGTGTCCTGTTTCTTGGAATAGTTTGGAGGAATCAGTTACTCCAGATTGACCAATACTTAAATGATCTGGTTTACGGCTCAACATTTTCTTCGGTAACAGATAAGTGTAAGTCAGTTTACTTTACACCAGCGTTGACCTTCATGTATTCAATTTTGTTCATATAAATGTTCCCCCTTATTCTTTATTCGATTTTCCTGTACAAAGGTATTTCGATTGTATAGATAATACTATGGGCGACGATGGTGATGATATAATGACGATTAAAGAGATTATTGATGTGTTGGATGAAAATTATGTGATGTGTACAATACTGGCATTTAGTGTGTGTGTGTGTGTGTGTGTGTGTGTGTGTGTGTGTGTGTGTGTGTGTGTGTGTGTGTGTGTTCCTGAGCGTGTTTTTCTCTGTAATAACTCGGATTGAGGCACGAGACGAGTGCAAACCACATCAGAGGAGAAAAAATTACACAACACCTAAAAAACTAACTCTGGCAATGCCTTCTCCTCGGTCACTTCTCCCCTCCCTTCCCCTTGGTCACTTCTCCCCTCCCTTCCCCTCTCCCTTCCCCTTGGTCACTTCTCCCCTCCCTTCCCCTCCCCAATACCACAAACATCTATCTATCTATCTATCTCCATTACTGACAGTCCCGTCTCCCGTTAATCCTACACCTATAGCTTTTCCCACCAGTTAAAAGTCCCCATCCCTTATTTCAGGACCTCTCCATCCTTTACTGACCAACACTTATTCATTTTTTTCTCAAACCACTACCAATTATCCGATCGAAATCCCTACAACACGGCACATTCACCCTAGTTTCCCTCCCAAAACTCCCCATTCCTTCCCTAGTTAACCCTAAGTCATAGAGCCCACTTTATTCCTCATCTCACTGTACCCAAGTCGATAAGCCCCCTTCCATCCCCAGACGTTCTATCAAAGAGCCCCCTCTCTTCTCAGAATGTCCCCCTAACAGAGCGCTTCCCTCCTCCTTCCATGTGTTGAATCACCACCATCACTACACCCACCATCCCCAATAGCAGCATCAGCAGAAGCAGAAGCACGGGTCGTCGCTCTCCCCAGGCTCCAGGAAGCACTCACATTAAATAACAAGTGAGGAGCGACCGCCTGGCAGCCATCAGAGTCAATCACGGTTGGCAGGGAAGCGGGCAGAGTGATGTGTCATGGTGGTAGTGTAGGCTATGAGGAGGGAATATACTGAAGGAAGGAACGAAGGTGCAAGGAAGAGATTTTGCTTGTTTGTGGAGTTGGGCTGGGTGGATGAGTGGGTGATGTGTTTAAGACTTTAAGTGGATGCTGATGATGTGGAGAGAAATATTTTGTTAGTGGAGTGGTGTGGAGGAATGAGTTAGGTGATACGTGTGTTGTGGAGGGGATTGTTATGTGAACACCAACATGTGTATGTATGTATTTCGTGTGTACGTGTGTTTGTGTGTGTACACAACAAAAAATCTATCGTTACACCTTCTGCGTGATAGAAAATGACATCACGAATGAAGGTTTTTGATAACGTCCTTCTCACATTGGTATCCTTGCGTATGTATGTTCCGGCCGCATCTGTTATCAAAAACCTTCTTTCGTGGTATCATTTTGTATCGCGCAGAAGGTGCAATGATAGATTTGTTGTTGTGTGTACTTGTATGTGGCATTGGTGGTGGGTTGGGAGACATACTGTATATAACACGGGTCCGGAAGTTTCCTATTGTGGATACAGTGGTCACTTCAAGAAGGTAAAGAGGCGGAAGTTGTTAGACATGTCGGTCTCTGGACTTATTGCTGTGAGGGAGGGGAGTGTAAAGGGTGGGACTGAAGAGAGGGAGGGTGTGGTGAAAGGAAAGAGAGAGACAGAGATAGAGACAGAAGGAAAGAGCATATAGGAGGGAGAAACGTGGCGAAAGGAGAGAGAGGTGGAGAAGAGGAGGAAAGGAGGAGTGTAGTGAAAGGTAGGGGTATATAAGTGGGAAGTGATGGAGAGGAGGAGGGGAGAAAGGACATAGTGGAACATAAGAGAGAAGGGTGGAAAGGAAAGCGAGAGAGAGAGGAGGAAGGAGGAAAGAAATGAAGATGAAAGGAGAGAGGCAGGAAGGAATATGAAAGGGGAAGAAGGTGAGTAAGAAAAGGGGGAGGAGGAAGAATGATCAAGAGTGGTGGAAAAGCATGACAAATTGCAGGAACTATAAATTTTAGTGAAGGAAGGAAGGGAGGGAGGAGTAAAGGATGGTTGATCAAGATTATGGGAAGTGTCATGCAATATGGAAAAGAATAACATTTAAGATGAGAAGCGGGATATTTAGAAGACGAGGAAGGACGAAGAGATGTGAAAAAAAAAAACAGGATAAAAATGAGTAATAGGAAGAACTTGAAGAAAAGAAATGGGAAGACAAGGAATAGAACAATAAAATAGAAAGAAGGATGGAAGAAATAACAAAAGAATGTAGTTCAAACGAGAGCCACAATCAGCAATAATAAGGGCAAGAAAGAGGATTGAAGAGGACATGGTCTGTGATGGGAGGGCAGGACGGGCAGGGCGAGGAGGATGAAGGAAGGGCAAGACGGGGATGAGGAAGGAAGGGCAAGGATACGAGAAGAGGAAGGGATATATCATGTAGGCAAGGAAGGACAATGAATCAGAAAAGGAAAAAGGGGAGGGGGGAAGGAAGGACAAGGAGGAGAGAAGAGGGGCAAGGACACGTGAGGCGAGGAAGGACAAGGACACGTAAGGCGAGGAAGGACAATGACTCTTGACCGTGGGAGTGGGAGGGAAGGACAAGACGGAAGAACAAGGACGAGGCCACCAGAGACGGGAAGGACAAGGTTAGGCAAGAGGAAGGACAAGGACGAATACGTGGAGTCTCCCGGAAGCAGCTGTGGTCTGACTAACGGAACCCCTCAACCACTACTTAATTAGATCACTCGTGCACCACTTCGTTGCTTCAAAACACACCACTGTACTCTACTTGTCTACGTCGTGTGCAGTACTTTCCCTCGTTCCTTGCTTCGTTTTTATTCGTTTTTGTAACACATGCTTCACCCGTTTCCTCTGTAGTTCATCAGATCCAAGACAGTCGTGTGGTCGGGGAGGTTTAAATTCATTGAAACAGGGACGTAGAGATGAACCTACTATTACCATGGAGTAGTACTATATTTTCATGACCCCAACCTCTCTAAAAGGTTGACTATAGACTGGCGGAGGAACTTGGCTGATGACTCTTCCCTAAAAACTCTTACCAACAGACAGTATCGTTTGGAAATTGGGCCTAAGTTGGTCACATAGCAAAAAAGAGTAATGCATAAAAGGGAACGGATGAACTATTAATCCTCTGACTTTTTGAATATCAACAAAGATTGTACAGTTAGCAATAATATGCATCTACGGCAAAATAGTAACCATTGAGAATTTACAATATATAGACAACACCAGTAAGCATAATGGGAAGATGGGAAGGGGAAGATAACAGAATGCTGAGGAAGGCTGGCTTAATAATAATAATAATAATAAAGAGAAAGGCTAGAGAGGACGAGAGGAGGAATAAATTAAAGCCTAAACATACTAGGAAGAACACATAAGAGTAGGGAATGATTGGACAAGACAGAGAGGAAGGCTGGGAACGTGACAACTCTATACTGTCCTGTAGAGAATTTGCCATAAGAAGAAGAAGGATAAGTAGTACATGTAACCTGGAGCTCCGTTACAGACCCTCTAGAATGTCAAAGGAAAGACAACTCGACCTTTCCTCCATGGAGCTTCTTGTGTATATTGGCTTCATGTGCGGCTTCTTGCATATACTGGTTTCATATTGGGGTCAAGTGCTTCACATGACCCGCGATAGTGTGCGAAGTAAAAAAAAAAATAATAGCAACAGCAGCAGGAAGTCTGTACACTCTCTTTCGCCGTTATAACTAGCCTTCCCCTCCCACTCCCCGACATGCACTCCCTTTTCCCCACACTCTCCCTCTGTTCCTCTTTTCCTTCAGCCCTTCATGCACTCGCTCTTCACGATTTTATTTCTCTCTCTCTCCTCTCTCTCTCCTCTCTCTCTCCTTTCTCTCTCGTCTCTCTCTCCTCTCTCTCTCTCTCTCCTGTCTCTCTCTCCTCTCTCTCTCTCCTGTCTCTCTCTCCTCTCTCTCTCTCCTCTCTCTCTCTCCTCTCTCTCTCTCCTCTCTCTCTCTCTCATCTCTCTCTCTCTCCTCTCCTCATCGCATTTCGCTGTCTCTCTCTTCTCTCCAATCACAACATAAATTCTAGGTATTTTGCTGGACAGATAAATGAGGCAGTAGTCAAAAGCACACTCGTTATCATCACACACTCACACATCCTCTACACACTCACTTCTAGAACCCCCATTCACTCACTCTTACTGTCAGTTAAGCACGCAAACATATTAACTCAAAACTGTCTGCAAACATACAACTACATACCGTACTCTGCCTTACCTCCAACACCACCACCACCACCACCACCACCATCAACATCACCACAATCATCACCACCACCACCATCAACATCACCACAATCATCACCACCACCACCACCACCACCACCACCACCACCATCACCATCATTACATCCACCACCACCACCACCACCACCACCATCATTACATCCACCATCACCACCACCACCAACATCACCACAATCACCACCACCACCACTACAACCACTACAACCACCACCATTGCCTCCATCACCACTACGGCCACCACCAGACAACCTCACACGGAGAGGGTAGATAAATAATGACTTGTGTCACTAGTATAAAATCTATAATGGTATTTGCAGTGAAGCCTAAGGGGACTGAATGATGAACGCCATATTGCAGAGTTGTCAGTTCACCTCCAACGCCACTCATCCCAAGTCTATAATGCTACAGGGAATACTATATCATTTTAGGTTTCGTTGGGTTAATTAAAAGCCTTATGGAATCCGGTGTTTCAGTCAGAAACTTGTAGGTAAATGAGTCCTTCAAATATTGCCACGAAACACAACTTGTATCAAAGGAGTTTTTTTCGTGGCCTATTTCAGAAGGAATCAGAAGCCTCCAATGTTCATACACGATCACAGGGTCCTTAATATGAGGATAAGATAGATCACATCAATTATAAATTACCAGTTTTCCAATACTATTCCGATGTCACTATAAACTTTTAATTAAATGAGTTACAACAACAAGCGTGATAATCCCCTGAGGAGATACCAACAGAGAACCTTCCCCTATACCATTGGATACATGGGAATAATGCCTGGGGGGGCTGGGGGGCTTGGGGGGGTTGGGGGGCTTGGGGGGGAGGGTATGATGTGTATAGACTGTGGGTGAATGTTGTTTGATGTGAAGAATAACGGAGCCTTCATGTTCAAGGAAGGTGTTATGTTATAGTGCCTTCGACGTGGATGCTGTAAATTGTACCCGTAATACTTCTGTTAATTAAGGGGGTAGTTCACTTGTGTTACATTGGAGTGCCTTGATTCCTCCAAAGTATGCCAGGAGAGAGGACCAGATGAACACAAATAATGGTGTTCTTCTGTTGCTTAGACTAGTTTGGAGGAATCAGTTGCTCCAGATTTGCTAACACTGTACTTCTCTCTTTAATGTTTACATACGTTGCATTCTATTATCAATGGTGATATTCGCTTACTTTAATTAAATTATGTGTACTGTACTTTAGCTTAGATAGAGGTTGATTAATTAAAGTTATATTAATACATTAGAGGTTAACTTAAACGACATTAAGTAAGTTAGTTATTGAGGGAAAAGTATGTCAATAGATCATTTTTGTTATCTATGTCTCTTATGATATACAGTATATGGATTCTCTGTTATATAATATGACTTGACTATAATATAAATTCCCTTTTATTATAATTATACGGTATAATTATACTGTTACTTTATGCATATATAAAACTTACCACGTATATCTATAACATATCTCCCACTATTATATAACTTCAACTAAATTTCCTTATACAATAATCATGACTTGTATAATACAGTATAACTTTCCTGTATCCGTCTGTGTCTTCCTGCATTACCCAACAACTGTCATGTGAATTTTCCGCCAAGTAACTCGAGACCACCATTAGTCAGGGCTGGGTATTCACTATCACATTTTAGCGTTACTTTGGCGGTCGGTCGGGTGATCAGGTGGCCGTGACGAGAGGGACCCTTGACCATTGTTTTGGACACACACACACGCCATATGTACACACACCTACACACTACACACGCACACCATATGTACGCACACCTACACGCCATATGTACACACACCTACACGCCATATGTACACACACCTACACATGCACACCAAAGATGCACACACTCCTACACTCACAGGCGCACACGAAATTCTATTGCACACACACACACACACACACACACACACACACACACACACACACACACACACACACACACACACACACACACACACACACACACACACACACACACACACACACACACACACACACACACACACACACACACACACACACACACACACACACACACACACACACACACACAATTATTTGCAATCATTGTTGCGGTATTTCACTATAATAAATTATCTAGCAATTTGCACGAACCTTACCACCATTATGCTGTTTAACATGACGTACTGTACATTTACACCACCCCAACACAAATTTACACATAATATAATATTATATACACAGTTTAAGCCCAATATTATAGTGTATCCCTCAATGGTACGCATAAGGAGATCATTTCAGTGTATATTTTAGCATGTTAGTACGCATATATAAACCCTCCCTGCGCCAAGTTTAGCATATCCCGCAATCTGCCGCACATTAACACCAACCCAGCGCAACGGTAGAGCGGATTTACGGTTGCCTGGGTTACAGGTGTAGTAGTGTTGTTACTCCCCTACTGGTTCTGTTAATATTACGGTCCCGGTGCATAGAAGTGGTTTGACAGGGTAGGGTTAATGAGGTGTGTGTAATGAGAGAGAGAGAGAGAGAGAGAGAGAGAGAGAGAGAGAGAGAGAGATTGGATTTGTAAGGTTAATAAGTGTGTGTGTGTGTGTGTGTGTGTGTGTTGATAAGATTTGTGGCACAGTTTTTGATGTGGTGCTAAGGTGATTCAAATCTGTGTGTGATATAGTTGGTCCTCTCATACGTAAATGCATCTTGTCTACCTAAAGTCTCTCTATCGATATTGAACCAACCCGAGGGGGAAGATCAATCGTTGTGAATACCTGCTGTTGCTTCTTCTGCTTCTGCTTGTCGTCGCCTGTGACTTGCACCAAGGCAGCATGCACCGTACACTACACACCACTTTCTTTGCGAATCAAAACGGTCATTGTCAGACTCGGATCACTATCATTTTCTGCAGTGTGCCTCAAGGCGATGACTGCTGAGGTATGTGTGGATGTGAACAAGACTATTTTTTGTTTTAACCATTTCTGAGATGCTGTATCCGTGGTATGAATCTCCAGACAGATTAAGGGGAGATTCTCTTGTTGGTAACATGGAAGGTATCTACTTCCTCCAAACGATACCATGAAAAAATCCCCTATTACTACCATTGACGACGTCTGTTTTCTGATATAGTTAGGAGGAAACAAAAGCCTTTCTTCCCTTAATTAAGCCTTGATAATAATTAATTGGGTCATGTTACCAGAGTACGTGACAGTTTCAATGAGATGAGTGAGAACAGTAACAGTTATATAAATAGTCATCTTAGTTCTGGTTCTGTGAGCTGGTTTGTTCTTAACAGACCATGGGGACCGAGATACACACAAATCAAATGGGGGGGGGGGGAAGTCAGACCTAGTTCACACAGTACAGGAAACTTAAACACGAGACGGATGAAACTAATTATAGGAATAAGTTAGTATTACGCTTAATCCAAGAACAGGTAGAAGGAAAAAAAACCTGTGGATTTAGATAAGTAGGAGGAGGTATAGAGTGAAGAACAGGAAAACGAAGAGATAAATTAAGACCGGTGAAAATATAGGAAGTGGTGGATGAAAATGAAGAAGAAAAACAAGAACATGAAGGAAAACCCTTCAAAAGCTCCGGCTCTTAATGATTCAAGTGAAATGAGTGAGTGAGTGAGTGAGTGAGTGACTGAGTTGAACCTCTTTTAAGAAATGGTCGCCCCAAGAAGAATGAGTGAGTGAGTGAGTGAGTGAGTGAGTCAGTTGAACCTCTTTTAAGAAGTTGTCGCCCCAAGAAGAAGAACAAGAACATGAACAATAATTACGATAAGACCTAGAGCTCTCGGCTTAGGCCGGAGCTAAAAAGAGATAGAAAATAAAAAGAAGATAGGAATACAACAAACAGACAAACAGAGAGGCCGACAGAGAGACAGACAAAGAAAACTCAGCGGCAAGAAATAGAAAAAAAAAGAAAGGAATAGAAAATAACGGATGAGACAGACAGTGAGACGGACACACACACACACACACACACACACACACATGCAGACAGACAGAAATAACACTTGGCGGCAATAAACGATGCTAAGAACTTCCTGGAGAGAGACACAAGCCAAGGCAATTCACCGGAGTTAAACCGGGAACCTCCATGGCGTGAGAAGGTAAAGTATAAAGTGGTGTGTTGGCCGCTACCTATACTGTTAATGTAAGCCTGACCCTCACTTACCAGGCTTGAGGCGTGACTACATCTCTCTCCCTCTCGTGTGTGTGTGTGTGTGTGTGTGTGACAAATTCTCTAGTGTGTGTGTGTGTGTGTGTGTGTGTGTGACAACTTCTCTAGTGTGTGTGTGTGTGTGTGTGTGTGTGTGTGTGACAATTTCTCTAGTGTATGTGTGTGTGTGTGTGTGTGTGTGTGTGTGTGTGTGTGACAATTTCTCTAGTGTATGTGTGTGTGTGTGTGTGTGTGTGTGTGTGTGTGTGTGTGACAACTTCTCTAGTGTGTAAGTATGTGTGTGTGTGACAACTTCTCCTGTGTGTGTGTGTGTGCGTGTGTTTAGTTGATACATTCGAACTCATTTCATTCTTGATTTCATTATGCCCCACTCGGCTCGTACTTTACTGTTCAACTATATTCTCACTTGCTTGCTATACTTGTTAAGACTGTTCCTCATTCTACTCCTTCATTCTCTCCATTCTATTTTTGCTTGTTGCTCGTTCCTATTACCTGTCTCTATTCCAGCTCATCTTTCCTGCTCCTACTCCTGTCTTCCTTCTTTTTTTCCTCCTCTGATTCGTATCTATCTGTTTCTTCTTCTCCTTCTTCCTTGTTCTTTCTCCCTCCTTGTTCTTCTCCCACTTCCTCCTCCTTCTTTCTCCCTCCTTGTTCTCTTTCCCTCCTTGTTGTTCTTCTTCCCTCCTTGTTGTTGTTCTGCTTCTTCCTCCTCCTTTTTCTTCTCCCTCTTCCTCTCCCTCTTTCTCCTCCTTCTTTCTCCCTCTTCTTCCTCGTCCATGTTGCCCTAGTCATGCGGAAGTTGGTGTATGAAATTGTTGGTTTGAGGAGGCCGGGTTGGCTGGCTGTCTTGCGGTGCTCTTAAGTATAGCTCGGTCCGTCTCTTCTTCCTTTCGCTTCCCTTCCCTTCCTTCCTTCCTGGCCACTCACTCGGAAGTTGGTACATACATACATACATACATGCAATATATACACGCACGCACGTACATGCATTCCTTCCTCCACACACACACACACACACACACAGTCAGAATTACCCATAGCGGCTTCTCTCACAGGGAGTAACGGGATTGAGTTATATTACAGGGTGGGAAGGAAGGAAGGAAGGAAGGAAGTAAGTAAGGTAGAGAGGGAGGAGGCCTGGTGTAAGGGAAGACGTGGGAGGGTTTACAAGAGAGGAATGGAGACGGATGGGAAGAGTGAGGAAGTTTGGAATAGGAGGAAGAAAAGTCCTTTGTGGTAGTGAGTGAGTGAGTTTGTGTGTGTGTGTGTGAGTTTGTGTGTGTGTGTGTGTGTGTGTGTGTGTGTGTGTGTGTGTGTGTGTGTGTGTGTGTGTGTGTGTGTGTGTGTGTGTGTGTGTGTGTGTGTGTGTGTGTGTGTGTGTGTGTGTGTGTGTGTGTGTGTGTGTGTGTGTGTGTGTGTGTGTGTGTGTGTGTGTGTGTGTATGTATGTGTGTGTATTCCTCTGTCCTCCCCCTTTGCTACTGTGACACCCACGAACAAAGAATCAGCATAATGACAGGATATTCTCCGTGTAATGTGGTGTATATAGTGTTGTGTTGTGGTGTGTAGTGTTGTGTTGTGTAGTGTTGTGTTGTGTAGTGTTGTTGTGTGTAGTGTTGTGTTGTGTTGTGTCGTGTTGTGGTGTGTTGTGTTGTGTTGTGTAGTGTTGTGTTGTGTAGTGTTGTTGTGTGTAGTGTTGTGTTGTGTTGTGTTGTGTTGTGTTGTGTTGTGGTGTGTTGTGTTGTGTAATGTGGTGTGTATAGTGTTGTGTTGTGTTGTGGTGTGTTGTGTTGTGTTGTATAGTGTTGTGTTGTGTTGTTGTATAGTGTTGTGTTGTGGTGTGGTGTGTTGTGTTGTTGTGTTGTGGTGTGTTGTGTAGGGGAGGGGAGGGAAGGGCGGAAGACACGAGTTATGTATTATATGTACAGTTGCCAAAAAAAGGTATTGCGACTAATCTTGATAGAACTTTAACCATAGTAA
Organism: Petrolisthes manimaculis; assembly: GCA_034508575.1. Classification (NCBI taxonomy): domain Eukaryota; kingdom Metazoa; phylum Arthropoda; class Malacostraca; order Decapoda; family Porcellanidae; genus Petrolisthes; species Petrolisthes manimaculis. Next base: position 70,296 of record JAWZYT010000192.1, on the reverse strand, counting down.
TATCCACAACTATTTGTCTCCCCTTGGTCTCTTTTTTTTTATCTTGTCTCCCCTTTGTTTCTTTTTTTATCTTGTCTCCCCTTTGTATCTTTCTTATCTCTATGTTTTTTTTCCCTTTCTTATCTTGAGCTTCTTTTTCCCCATTCTATCTTTTCCTCCTCTCTTTCTTTATATAATTATGTAGTTCAATTATTTTTTTGTCTTTCTTTGTATTTTTTTTTCTATAATTTCAGGTTTTTATATTTTGTCTGTGTCGTTTAATCTGTACAGAATATTTTTTTTATGCTTTTATTATTTTTCTTCCTTTTTTTCATGCTCCTTTCGTATCCTGTTTTTCTTTTTTTTTTTTTCCTTTTTATACTCTCTTCCATGATCTCTGTTTTCTCTGTTTTCCTTTCTTCTTATACTCCTTCCTTTAATTTTTACACTGTTCGCCACTCTTCCTTCTCACTTTTCAACTTCCCTTTCATTCTTAAACAAATATTCTCTCGCTCTCTTGTCTCTTCTTTGCATTGCTTTCGTTCCCACCGCCACTGATGTCTCTCTTCTCCAGTTCTTCCATTCATTGCTTTGCCATTTCTCTTCTTCGCCTTTCATTCACCTCCCACGCCCTCCACGGCTTCATCCATTGTCCTGAATTCATCATTTCCTTCTCCCTTTTCCCACCAACCAACACGCCAGATAAAGCTTCTCCGTATAAGAAGAAACTTTGGAATAACAGCTAGGTTCGACGGCATGTCTCACGAGGTTGAACATATACACGGACCAAACAGTAAAAACACGACGGGAGATGCAACTCGGGTATAAATATGAAGAAACTGAATTGCATACAGTCTTTCAACTCCATCCAGTTTTGTGCGACCGTGTCCAAGTGAGGAATGTTTGGTTTTATGACTCAACCCACCACCATCACTCCTACTGTATGTACCCCATCCCCCACCTTCAGCCAGCAACCCCCCCTCCACCGCACCCCACCCCACCCAATGCCCGGTCACCCCCCACACTCTGCCTGGCACCACCTCCCCTCCTCCCCTCCCCACCGACCCTGATTAATGCCTACTGCCTCTCCTCCCTTCCTTTCCCTACTTTTTCTTTCCCTGGACCTGTCTACCTACTATCTACCTGCTTCCCTACCTATCTACCGACCTCCCTATTTATCTACCTGTCTTGCCCTTGACCCTAATAGTCTACCTTCCCTTCTCTGACAACTCAATCCCTAATATATTCTCCCATGACTTCCCTCGTTCCCAAATTCTTGCCTGATGACTCACACCTGCCATTCAAAGCATCACACATATCCTTAACTCAACACCATTCCCTACCCTTGCTTACCTACCTACCTAACTGCCTACCTACGTACCTACTTACCTGTCTACCTACCTGCCTACTTACCTTCCTACCTGTCTGCCTGCCTTATTTTCCTGACTGACTGCCTCATTTTGCCACCCTCCTTACCCTCCACCCTTTAGTCACCCTCTTTACCCTCCACCCTTTACTCACCCTCCTTACCCTACACCCTTTTGCCACCCTCCTTACCCTCCACCCTTTAGTCACCCTCCTTACCCTCCACCCTTTAGTCACCCTCCTTACCCTCCACCCTTTAGTCACCCTCCTTACCCTACACCCTTTTGCCACCGTCTTTACCCTCCACCCTTTTGCCACTCTCTTTACCGTCAACCTAGCCTTTCCTTGCATGATTACCATATAATTATACCCTGTCTCTCGCCCCTGTGCTGAACAAACCCATTACCCTCAACCCTCGTCTCTCTTCCTGCTCTCCATCTTCACTGAATTTCGTTTGGTCTCGGTTTGGCCACCCACTGTACATCTGTGACTTTTTTCTCACTTCTTCGTTACACAACTTTCACTCACAACAAAATTTACAGTCAATTAATCTCTTTTCAAATACGTCCATCTGTTTTCCTTCATTTTCATCAATTGCTCCTTTTCATTGATTATTATAATTATCATTCATTTAGTCTTTGAATCCCACTTTTTTTTCAACCATCATTATTATATTTTTAGTCTTGGATAATAAACGTCATTCATCCAGTCTCTCCCTTCTTCAGTCTTTCCATCTCGTTTCGTTCATCCCCAGTATCCATCACCCACGTCACTTCCTCTATCTGCACTTCCTTCTCCTCTAACTATGATCCACTTCTTTCCGCAGTTCAACTCCTTGCTTTCTTCTACTCTACTTCCTTTGACCTCCTTTTCCTCGACCTCCACCACCATCCGACCTCTCCACACATCCTCATCCCCCTCTAATCCGTCACCTCTCCTGCCCAAGCATTACAAAACAACAACTGCAAATTGTAATGTACACGAGCCTTCCAGTTTTCCGGGGTTGCCTCTTTACCTTTAATCATTTGTTGGTTCTGACAATCATTCCTCATTTGTCAGTATCTGTTTTACAAGAACGTGAGAGATGCAAAAACAAACAACCTTAAATTATTTTAATTTTTCTTTTAACAGTTTTCATAGTGGTGTAATTTGCTTTTTCATGTGTGTTTCAAAAGCGTGGGGAAAGCAAAAATTAAAATATAAAAAAATACAGAAATATAAACACGAAACAACAACATATAATTACCAAAAGAGAAATCAGGCTTTTAGGAACCATTTGCCCAACATTGGCAGACGACTTTAGTAGAAATATACAATTACATTCAATTGTACGTTGTCGACTGTCTGTTACTATTTACGTTATGAAAGCTAAATTTGGATAAGATCAGTTGAGGTTGCCATTAGTGAAAAATTCCTACAAAACAAATGACTAGCTTATATACTGTTGAGGTAGTGTGATGCCTGGTATATACTCGTAGCTTGGAGGAATCATTAGCGTTGCGACTCGAACAACAATAATAAAGGAGTTACCCGATGGAAAAGGAGGAGTTCATTGACCTTCCTATACGTCACCTGCACTACGGCAAAGGGTGGCCAGTGTGACGCCACCAATCTGTTCCGCGTTCTGGCACAAAGGGAACATTACTGCTCTCGGTAAATCTCACATATGTACGGTAATAAGAACTTGTTTGGACCATCCATTTCCTCTCTCCATTACTTACTTCTCGTCCTTCACAGATAAAAGGTAATAAGGACTTGTTTGGACCATTATATTCCTCTATCCACTCACCAGGTCCTGTCATTATTTATTACTCTCCATTATCCTTCAGGCCAGAGGTAAATTTCACAGGTGTAAGTTGATAAAGACTTGTTTGGACAATTTGTTTCCCCTTTCCATTACTTACTTCTCTTCCTTCTCAGATATAAGGTAATTTTTACTTATTTGGACTATTTCTTTCCTCTCTCCATTACAGTAACAAGACATGTTTGCTGGCCATATTGGTAGTAATGGTATTTCTTTATTTCCGCAGCTAGGTTCATTACAAGTGTGTGTGTGTGTGTGTGTGTGTGTGTGTGTGTGTGTGTGTGTGTGTGTGTGTGTGTGTGTGTGTGTGTGTGTGTGTGTGTGTGTGTGTCAATTACCTGAACCTCGATACGGGCGTAAATCCTTTATATATTTCGGAGCAAAAAAAAAAAAAAATGTCTGCATGTTTAAAGAGAAAAAGGGAGAAGAAGAGGAGGGGGGGGGGTAATCATAAACAAAAAAGAACCCTATGTTATGGATACTAAACAATTATGTGGCTAATTAATTTAAGTGTTTCAGTTTGACCTCATAAACTCTACTATTACCTTCCCCACAAACTCCTCCAGGTCACTGATTTATGCGCGACGAGGTAATTAAGTCATTTGCGTTATTATTGCTGGTTATTTCCGCATTATGCTAATGTTTGGAATTGAATTAAGATGTTGGATGGCATTAGAGTTCACGGACAGAGGGCGAATTCCTGCCGCTAATTGAGGGATATTAAATGATAGCTGCAATTATCTTGGAGATGAAAAAGTGATAGAGATCTGACGGAATTGTTGATTGGTAAAGTATACTATTTTTGTATTATTACTTTAAATGATAATTAAATTCTAATCTTGGACATGCACACACACACACACACACACACACACACACACACACACACACACACACACACACACACTAAAACACACTCACACACACTAAAACTCATAAGTATATTTTTTGCACGTGTCAATAGTGATAATATACATGCATAACAAAGTATAGGAAATCGATACTTTAGAGAAACATTCAAACCCTGACATATATAATAATTATGTATAGACAAACAATGAAGTAACACAGGGAACGACGGAATCATTAGTGTTGATGTTTATGGGCAATTATGAGGGCCAATGCATTCAGTTACGGGGGGGGGGGGGGGGGGGTTCAGGGACAATATCTAGTGGTGGTGGTGGTGATGGTGGTGGTGGTGGGGGTGAGGGCATGGTTTCTCCCCCCACGCCCTACCCCAAGGCCCAAGCTCTCGTCTGTGACCTGACCTGCTTCGTGATCCATTACATATATGTATGTATGTATGTATTCTCAGTTTTTGTGAGTTATCTGAGTTTTATAGTTCTCCTTTCAGAAATTGCATGAGTCTTCAATCGATACTTTATGTGTTTAAGGGGGGGTGGGAAAAGGGGGACAGGCTTGGGGGGTGCGGGGGGCTTAAGGGGTGCGGGAATAGGGGGCAGGCTTGGGGGAGGGGCGGGTTAGGGGGATGCAGGAATAGGGGACAGACTTTCTACCCACTCCAAGCCTGTCCCCCTATTCCCGCAACTCCCCAACTCCCCCCCCCCCAAGCCTGTCCCCTACTCCCACACCCCCATTAAGAGCCCTGTGATCGTGGGTAATAATTGGAGACTTCTGATTCCTCCTGACTATACCACGAAATTAGCTCCTTTCAATTACAGGTGTGTGTGTGTGTTTTCTTGACAATATTTGAAGGACTTATTTACCTCCAATTTTCTGACTACATCTGCAGGGCCCCGAGAATTGCTACACATGATTAAATATTTTTTTTGTATTAAGTATTGCGATTTAGTACAAAATGCATTTACTGTAACTGTCGGGTATGTAAAGTCGTGGACTTTAAAGTCGTGGACTCAATTCACATATGGATAAACAAAACAAAATGTTGTCTAATAATTTCACGGTCTCACATGATATTATTTTAAAGAGTAATTTGCTGCTCTTAGAAAATTAGAGGATGGTGCTTAATTAAGGGGAGATGTGTGTGTGTGTGTGTGTGTGTGTGTGTGCGCAAATGTGTGTGTGTGTGTGTGTGTGTGCGTGTGTGTGTGTGTGTGCAAATGTGTGTGTGTGTGTGTGTGTGTGTGTGTGTGTGTGTGTGTGTGTGTGCAAATGTGTGTGTGTGTGTGTGTGTAATAGAAAATATTATAGCTGAAAGTGTTTGGCTTTCCCCTTCCTAATACCAACCAATACTCATAGATATTAACTAGACCATAAGCCGGTACGAAATTATTTCTTCCCAGCAGTGGCAGCGTGAAATGTAAACAAACTTAATGGGTTGCCAGGCGTACGATAAAAGTGAAGTATGTGTAATTAAGTGATTAGTGAGGTGTTTTTTGTGACGAAAATATCATCTGTCCCCCCTCACTGTCACACACAATTCCTGGTGCTGTAGGTGGTCACATGACAATTTGTATAGCATGACAGACAAACAGAGTCTCTTCATTTATATATATATAAAAAATTATTATAAAGTACTGGAACTGATGCTTTACCGTGTATTTTCCGGGGTTGTTGCTTGCCCTTCTTGTTTAATAATATAATAGTCAACAACAACTAGACCACGTAACACAGATTTTTCAAGTCAGATAACACAACACAACACCACACCCCGTTACTCTGCCACAAAGCCCATGTGTTGTTTGGGTCTGTAGCGTTTCTGTTTGTACATTTAAGCCTCATTGTAACCTGTTATTATACTTCTGTTCATTCTTTTCCCCGCGTTTGTGTTTTTATTCATTTTTCGTTTATTCTCTGTTCGTGCCTTGTGTTCGTACCATCTGGTCTTATTTCCATTCTATTTTATTATTCTTTACCTTTTTATATATATATATTTCTTTGTTTGTTTCCTCATCTCCTTCTTTTCCCTTTTGCTATTTTCTGTTTTTCTGGCTCGAGTCCATTCTCTTGTTTTTCCTCTTTATCTGATTGCAAATTCCATTCATTTGTTTCTATTATCCCCCTCTTTCCCTCTTATCTCCCTAAAAGTCTTTTAATTCTCTCTCTCTTTCTCTCTCATTTATATCTCTATCTCTCTCTCTTCCCCAAACTCTCCCTCTCTCATTTCCCTTCTCTTCCTACCTTACCCCCTCTCGATCTATCCATGTATCTATCTATTTGTCTATCCATCTATATATATCTTCCCTTAACTCTCGCCATCCTTTTTATTCCCCCTCAAATTCCCCCACTCTCTCCCTTTTTCATTCCTTACTTTCTCCTCTCACCACCACCAACCTCACTCACTCACTCACACACGCACTCACTCCCTTTACTCTCCACCACCACCAACCTCACTCACTCACTCACTCACTCCCTTTCCTCTCCTCTCCACCACCACCACCAACCTCACTCACTCACTCAACTCCCTTCCTTCACTCTCTCATTATATTCTCCTGCTGTGTCTAGTTCCGTTACTCACTTAACAGGCCCGGTTCAAGTTCCCCTCAAGGACAGTCAGCAGGTGGGGCCAGGTGGGGGTGGGGGTGGGGGAGGGGGGGGTGCAGAGGGGGGGAGGGAAGAGGAGGGTTCACTGGAGACGGCGCCATGAGGGGGCAGCTGTAACGGGACCCAATGAGTGTGTGTGTGTGTGTGTGTGTGTGTGTGTGTGTGTGTGTGTGTGTTTTAGTTTTTTTTAGGGGGTATGGTGGTTATAGTTTGTAGGAGGAATGATGTAGGTATGGGTTTGTATGTATGTGTGTTTGTGTGTGTGTGTGTTGGGAGGAAAAGATAGTTTGCTTTTGTATATTTCAGGAGGATTGGTGTGTGTGAGAGAAAGAGAGAGAGAGAGAGAGAGAAAGAGAAAGAGAGAGAGAGTGAGAGAGTGCAAGCAAGTAAGCAAGCATGTGAAAATGTGTATGCGTGAATGTGTGTGCGTGTGAGCGAGCATGTGAGCGTGTGTGTGCATGTGTGTGTGTGTGCGTGTTGAAGAAGGTGTGGTTAAGAGTGCCTGTGTTAACTAGCTGACGAATTAGCAACGTTTGTTCTGGTACGGGACTGTGTGTATCTTGGCTTCTCCTTCCCACACCTCCAGCCAGGCCCCCAGTTAGTTAGTTAAGGGACCCTAGCTGTGATGTAGTCAGAAAATTGGAGGTATACGAGTCCTTCAAATATTGCCACGAAACACCACCTATAAATTAAAATAATATGGAAGGAGCTTGTTTCGTGGCATGGTCAGAAGGAATCAAAAGCCTCCAATATTCATACACAATCACAGGGTTCTTAATTAAAGGTAGGACGCTAAACCATGACCTACCTGCCTACCTTTACCATGGCCTCTGAGACATTTATTTTGGAGCCATTGTATTGACCATCGGTATCGTTATTGTTATTATTATTATTATTATTATTTTTATTGTTGTTGTTGTTATTATTATTGTTATTATTATTATTATTATTGTTATTATTATTATTATTATTATTATTATTATTATTATTGTTATTATTGTTATTATTGTTATTATTGTTGATATTGTTGTTATTATTATTATTATTATTATTATTATTATTATTGTTATTATTATTGTTATTATTGTTATTATTATTATTATTATTATTATTATTATTATTATTATTATTATTATTATTATTACTATTATTATTGTTATTATTATTGTTATTATTATTGTTATTGTTATTATTGTTGTTGATGTTGTTGTTATTGTTGTTGATGTTGTTGAATACATGTTGGTACCAGACACAACACCTACAACTGACTGTCCCCCCATTACTGTACGTTGCTCCCTCCACCACAACATTCCTCTCCCTCTCTTTATACTCCATCCATACTCATAACTTAAGTCCTCCTCCCATCACCACACTCACCACAAAATTCTCCCTACACCCTCCTCCTCACCACTACACTCTCCTCCTCCCTACACTCCTCCCTCCTACTCCACTCTCACCACTGCATTCATTCTTCCCTCCACTCTCAACACTGCATTCATTCTTTCCTTCACTCTCACTCCTATACACTTTCTTTACTTTGACTTTTCATGTTTACAGTTTTTCTTTTGTACTTGTGTTAGTTAGACGATCTTGTAAAATTTTAATGTTCAAATTAAATCTTCCGAATAGATATGACTAATCTTCTAAACTTATGATATAATTTATACTTTCTTATTCTAAAAATACATTGAAGGGAAATATGATGATTATACAATAAGACACAAAATATTCGAGAAGTTTGTACCTTGGTTGGTTAATAGGCTACTTTTATTCGAAAGGATTCTCAGCATATTAATTTCTTAGTTAGTTAGTTAGAGAAAAGCTTATATATATATATACCTCTCCAGACTTCATAGTGCAAGTAAAGGTATTTAAAACATTCATATTAATATTTCTGTTTGTTAGTTATTTAGATATACAGTTAAAATACCTAATATATTTCTATGCACATGGACCAAACCAGTCAACCACAAAGTATCGAAATACTTGATAAACGAGTCTGAATCAAATGTTGTATCCCATGTAGAGGAAAATGGAACTCTGGACCACAACCCGCTACACTACACAAAGGGATATAATGTATGTGTGTATGCGTTTGTGTGTGTGTGTGTGAGGACAGACGGGAGGTTCAACGACCATTCACACATACACACACACACACACACACACACACACACACACACTACAGGTAACATGACGCAATGCAGGAGGGAATCTCTGGCATTTCTGGTGTTGATCAAACCGGTCTGGTGGGGTCCGACCTCGTCTCGTCCCGACCTGCCTGTCTGTCTGCCTGCCTGCCCTGGCTTGCCCACTGCCCTACCTTCCTTACCCCGCCCAAACCTGTTCGCGTGGGAGCGTCTGCATTTGGTTACAGTTTGCTTAAGGTGGGAAATAATGACTGTATACTGAAGGAGAAAGTTACTCCAGTTTGCGGTCAAAAACTTGAATGTTCTCTTTACTAATTTTACTAATTCTGTAATGAATGCGTGTAATCTTGAATGTTCTCATTACTAATTTTACTAATTCTGTAATGAATGCGTGTAATGTGGTATTTCTGTTATCGATTTGTTAATGGAGGAAACTGTGCTGAGATAATAATTATATTGAACCCCCTTGCACTAAGAGCAGATTGACTAATATTTATCATCCATTACTTAAAAATATAATAGGCCTTAGTATACAATGTCATATGATGAGCTACAGCAATACTCAATATATTATTTCTATATCCTTATAAACGTGTTGATGTATGGCCATAGATATCAGCAGTAAGTTCCTCATAAAAAAAAAAAAAAAAAAAAAAAAAAACATACGAGACAAGAAAACTTTTATACAGTCGCGATTTATACAGGCCTTGTGGAAATATAAGTATGACAGTCTTATGCAATACTAAACAATTTACAAAGATCATTCCCTCTACAAATATCGGACACTGTTTTTTTTTTTTTTAGATCTAGTCCTGCGTTAGAAAATTCAAAGTAAACTCGAATATGATACCGATTTTGGCTCGTGAATGTTATCGTGGTGAAAGAGTGACGTCCTTGTCTTAGTTTCAAGGTCTAAGGTGCATGGAGGAGCGTCAGTAGTGAGTACAGAGCCTAATCTTTTTTCTTTTTAATCTCTGCTTTCTTTTTAACATTGCCATAGCGTCAGTAGTGAGTACAGAGCATAATTTTCCATCTTTTTAACCTCTGCTTTCTTTTTAACACTGCCATAGCATCAGTAGTGAGTACAGAGCATAATCTTCCTTCTTTTTTAACCTCTGATGCTTGGAATGTGACTTGTTATATATTTACCTGTTGTCATAGCCATTTTGATTTATGCTTTGGCTTTGTGTAGCATAATAAAATGTCTGAAGTTAACAATATATTTTTGTATATTTGAAAGTGGTGATAATGTGTTCTGGGTCTTGTTTTTCTCTCTCTTCCTTTATTAAATTTGGTTATTCTATCGGTTCTATAATCTCATATATTCTTTTTTTTTACTTATTTCCTTTTGTCCATCTTTTACCCTACATTAACATTACTTCCTTCATAATTCTGTAAACATATCTTTTTAATTTTTTATTTTGTATTCGTGGCGTATTTCCATATTTACACATTTAAGCTCAATATTTGCTCCTTAACCTTTAACTCCTGGATTATTAACTTTCTTTCGTTATATGTAATAATTTATTTGTGACGTAAGCAGATTCAATGTGTTTCGTAAAAAATCTGGGTTATTTGTAGTAGCTTTTATATTTTAAGAATCATATGGGCTTAATAAGAGAAAAAACATGTAATAATCGCTGGTTGTTTTTTAATTAATAGGCATAAAATGGGAAGGTGTCTTTTTCAGTGTCGTAGGATTTGTACTTATCGGAGAATTGAAATCACCAAACCAAACACTCCTCGGAAAATGAGATGAACTAAGAATATGAAGTGTATATTTGCATCTTTGTTTAGGAATTACATAGAAATATTATAATCCGGATTACTCCTACCTCGACCTCAAAGGAGTATTGGTATGTGCATCGATATATACTACAATACACACCAAACTTTGATCACATGAACTAATAAAAATACGCCTGTTACCTGAAGCCTACACACATAAGCCACGACCACGAGGAACTAGAAATCAACCTGTTACTCAATCCTACACAAGAAACCAAAGGACCGTAATAGAAATACTGCCACCGTCAATATCCACTATATGATATAATATAAGGCAGCTGTTATTAGTGAATCCTACATATACACTTCCCTATACAAAACCAATATTTAGTAAATTATTGTGATGGTATCCGTGACGGTCACTCGTGCTGTTTGCTTACCTTTAACAATAATTCTCCAACACTTCGTCCTTGAGGGCCAACACAGTCAATGTCTCGGTTGGCACAGTCAGTCTCACACAAGCACACACACACGAGTCACTTGTCTTGCTTCTTGCTTGTTGACACGCAAAGTCCAATGAGTGACACGGAACACTGACTTGACGGGACGGAGGTGGTGCTGGTGCCTAATGTGTGTGTATGTGTGTCTATGTGCCTGCCTGCCTGCCTTGTTTTTGAGTTCCTTCCACTCCGGCACTGCACACTCAACTGAAGGTTTCTGCCTCGGGTCTGTGCCTCATAACGTCTTCGGCACCGCCCCCGCCACCTCCTTCAGGCACTCACAAACGAACGAACGAACGCCCTTGCCGCAGCCCCTCCCTCCGTATGGTGTCTCTCAAGTCCACGAGGGCACAAAGCACTTCGTTTCGTCATATCGTTGGCCGAACTTCCACGCCCTTCTTTCCCGCACCTCAACAGATCTTGAACTTGATCGAGAAACGTGAAGTGAGGAACCTTAAGGTCGCTCTGGCCTTCAAACCTGCGGTAATATGGACCTTGACTCATCCAGCAGCGTGTAGCTCGAGTTGCTCTCCGTAAAGGCGCTTTTGATATGTTATTACACTGGGTTTCCACACCAAGATACGTGTTGCTGCCAGACTGGTGTTACGCACGGGCCGTTCACCCCAAGAAGGAAGCTAGCGGTCGGTGGGATGGCCTGGGCTGCGGGTTGGCGCTTAGTAAATTCTCAGACTATTCATTCACACTTCCTTCATATCTTATATATAAACTCTATGCTAACCGCGACCCAACCATCAGCTTTCAACGAGTGCAGGAAAGAAAAAAGCTGTAGTGTGTATGAGATGAAAGTCAACATAGAGAGATGAAGATGTTTCTAAGGGAGGTGTGGCAACTGATCATTACTCACACACACATACACACACACACACACACACACACATGTACGGGGCAGGCAGGCAGACAGACAGACAACCACCTTCTCAGCGGTGTGGACGTCATTCCTCTCTCAGCCACTCACTGGTCCAGACGTCCTTTGATGTATCCTATAGTTGGACCTGACCCTCTCTTTCATGATGTGCCTTCCACTCTTCCCTATTAGTCTACACATTATTATTTTATTGTAGCCGAGACTCTATCAGTTGTTGTTGTAGTCTGTTCCCTTTCTGTTGTAGTCTGTTATCTCTCTCTGTTGTAGTCTGTTATCTCTCTGTTGTTGTAGTCTGTTATCTCTCTGTTGTAGTCTGTCATCTCTCTGTTGTAGTCTGTTATCTCTCTGTTGTAGTCTGTTCTGTCTCTCTGTTGTAGTCTGTTATATCTCTGTTGTAGTCTGTTCCCTCTATGTTGTAGTCTGTCATCTCTCTGTTGTAGTCTGTTATTCCTCTCTGTTGTAGTCTGTTATCTCACTGTTGTAGTCTGTTATCTCACTGTTGTAGTCTGTTATCTCTCTGTTGTTGTAGTCTGTTATCTCTCTGTTGTAGTCTGTTATCTCTGTTGTTGTAGTCTGTTCTCTCTCTGTTGTAGTCTGTTGAAATCTTGTCCCTCTCTGTTGTAGTCTGGATCCTCGTTGTTGTAACTTGGATCCTTACTGGAGTAGTCTGGTCACTCTCTGTTGTAATCTAGACTATCTGTTGCGGAATGTGTGTGTTGTAGCCTTATTATATCATCTGTTTTCTGTAGCAGCCTGAATAGTCAAATTTATATGATGTTGTGGAAAGGTGACCAGATTTACTTGTAGTTTTGTTGATCAATTGCATTCCACCTTCTGCAGAGGTGTGTAGTCTGTCTGGTGTACAATTATTATTCTTTGGTTTTGCTTGACTCACTTATTCAGCTTTAAGAATAATGCTGATCATATTCATTCGGTCCTTTTAACCAAGGGTAAATTTAGTGTTACGGAGTTTGAATAGAAAAACAAACCAAAATTATGATATTGTTATTCATGTCGACTGGTTGATGGGCAGACTTCTTTAAAGGGCTCAATATCTAAAGGGTGAGGGTTTTCCAACATTACTTATTATTCTTATTCGTTTTACAGGAGGCTCAAGACAGGAAAAACAAACATGTGAAGGAAATATATTGTCCCTGGAGGTCCAGAAATGAAGGGAAATAACAGAGGGCGAGAAAAAAATATGTGGAAAATAAACACGAATATTTAGGTTTACACTCGTGATCCTTTTGAAAACATAAAGTGTTGTTGATATAAATACTGGTGGGTTTGTGTAGCAGTTTTATAGCGTCAAGAAACAGAGTGGCCGCTTCCCTGTCACGTCCTGTTACTGACACGTTCAAGGCCACTCTGACTGTCACGACCGCCAACTTCACTCACAACTGAACTATTTTGTCACACCGGTTCTCAGGAACAGCTGACGTCAGAAGTAGTTTGTTCTCAAGACGTAATAAACTCTTCAGGTTATGGGATTTCTTGGCATGAGTTTGGCGATGTTCCAATACTTTCATGTAATAACTTGGTAATTTCTTGTATTATATTATTTTCTAATGGCCAATTATCTCTACCATAACTATTCAGTGGAGATTCTCAGTATATAAGTTAAGTGATAACACAAACCCTGTACTGTAGGATATGCATACTAATAATATCATTGGGGTCAGACCATGAAATATTTATGAATACTATAACTATATCTTGCTCTTTACATCAATGAGTAGGATGTCAACTCCTCTTCACATCCTGTTCACTAAATTCTTATCAGTGGCACAAAAAGTGTAACTGTAACAAAATACGTAAACCCGTACTATCAGTCTTTTCTGTCCATATCACTTTTTTTTCTCTAACTTCCTTTTCTGTCCAACTTCCTTATCTTTCCTAATCATTTTTATTCCCTTATGCAAGAATTTACCGGTACTCTTAGTGGTTTATAAACACGACTGTTCAACTCTGGATCACTCCACCTTCAGTTATCTGCCTACAACTTATTCTCCTTCACAGGCAATGTATCTGGGAACGTCGAACGAAACTGGACATTATTTTAGACCTCTCAATCCTTCTTTACCTCACGGGCAAGAACGTTGAACGGGTTTCTTGTCTTTAACCTTCATCTGGTGTAATATATGTATATAAAAAAAAACCCGCAGTATTATCTTTAATCCTGTACTGAAAAGTAGAGAAAACAAACAATGCATCATTAGCGTGACACTCCAATCACAGCAAAAATTCGCATGCCTGCATAATGCATAATTGATGAATATGTTGATGCAGTAAACATTGGCGAACTAATATTGTCTTGGAGTGTACTGTTATGCACAAGTGTTCGTGACCTTGAAACCACAGCACGGTATAATTATTGTCTTGCTGGCGGTGAAGTATTTGTCTCGCAAAGAGGATTTGTTTATGCTACAGAACCTTGTATATATATTAAACATTTATATATATTGTATATGTATGTGTGTGTGTTTGCAGAGAGAGAGAGAGAGAGAGAGAGAGAGAGAGAGAGAGAGAGAGAGAGAGAGAGAGAGAGAAAGATAGAGGGAGAGAAATAGAGAGGGAGAGAGAGAGGGAGAGTGCGTAATAAGTTAGAGAGTTAATTTGTTTATGATCGTGTTTGTATTTTGGTTTTTATGTAATTAAGTGAGTATGTATTTCGCTTATGTGTATGTACAGTTGCCAAAAAAGATATTGCGACAACTATTGATACAACATTAAATATATTAATGTCCATAGTTGTTTGTAAGGATTATAAGTATGTATTACAGAAGGATATGTATATTTCCTTCTGTTATACATGCTTATAGTCCCAACAAATAGTTGTGGATATTACTATGGTTAAAGTTCTATGCGACAAGGGATACTCGAGCCACACAAACTTTCCTCTGCGACTGTACTGTACAGGGGATACATTTGGTCACACCTCACTGAGTAAGCTTTAACTTTAACTCTCTCTCTCTCTCTCTCTCTCTCTCTCTCTCTCTCTCTCTCTCTCTCTCTCTCTCTCTCTCTCTCTCTTATTACATTAACTACGTGACGGTCGTTTTGAGGAAGCGAGAGTGGAGTGAGTGTACTGGTAATGGGACGAGCAACATTTTTGTGAGCCATTTATCGCACGTCTTTACCCTCCACGCACACCACATACAAAACGAGACAAGACGAGACGACTCACACATGACTCAAGCTGACTCAAACCTCCAAAAACACCACATGACTCAAGCTGACTCAACTCTCCACGCACACCACATACAAGACGAGACAAGACAAGACACACATGACTCAAGATGACTCAACCCTCTAAAAACAACGTCCCTTCCTTGCCCACACAACACTCAGTACAAAAGTCATGATGAGATACTGTATTATAAATTATATATATATATATTATGAAAACTTCCCTGTGAATGGTAAGATTTTATAAACTGACGAAAAATGTCAACCATAACCCATTTTTGGATGATACTATTTTACACGTAGAATAAATAAATGACTATATCAGTGAAAAATTATATGAGATAACACAACATACATAACATACACTTGGCTGAGCATCTGTATGTTATTGGCAATTTTTTTTTATTTATTTATTTTTTTTTTTTTTACACACATAGGAGCTGGTAACGAGGGTCTTGCCTATTCTTTATCCATAAGCCTGTCCCCTTATTCCCGCACCCCCACGAACCCCCTAAGCCTGTCCCCTTATTCCCTCACCCCCTTAAACGGTCGAGTGATTAGTATGATTCAACTGTTCGACATTTTGAGTAGTGGAAAGGAACTATTTTCTGCTACTGTACAAACATACAAACATACAAACATCAAACATACAAACATACAAACTGTTCTATTATGATGACGACCCGCTACACGTGATAAGACGAATGGCCGATATTCCATCTCGTCGTCTTATAAACCGTTAGTAGCTGAGGGCACAGTAGAAAAAAAAAAAAAAAAAAAAAAAAAAAACGATGTGATTCATTTTTGTTATTCATAGTTTGGTTAATGTTGTGTTCCTAATGTCAGTTTATATTGAATGAGTAAGAAATATTACGTGATCTGTCTTTGATTTTAATAGCTTGGTTAATTATGTTTGCTTAATTAATGACAGTTTATTTATATAGACTGAGTAAAGAATGCTGTTATGTTGATGCTCGTATAGAGATTAATTTTACTTATTAATAGTTTTTCTTAATGACAGTTTTTGTAGGTTGGATAAAAACTCTTCCTTTGTTGATTAATTAACGTTAGGTTAGAACGATCAAGGTTACAATGTAGTTGTTGCTTTTGTATTGTTGTTGTGGTTGTGGTTGTTGTTGTTGTATTGTTGTTGTTGTTGTGGTTGTTGTTGTTGTATTGTTGTTGTTGTTGTGGTTGTTGTTGTTGTATTGTTGTTGTTGTTGTTGTTGAAGTTCTTCAAGTTGTCTGACCGAGCAGCCCAGTTGTTGTTGTTGTTGTTGTTGTGGTTGTTGTTGTTGTTGTTGTTGTGGTTGTTGTTGTTGTTGTTGTTGTTGTTGTTGAAGTTCCTCAAGTTGTCTGACCGAGCATCCCAGTCGTTGTTGTTGTTGTTGTTGTTGTTGTTGTTACTAGTATTGAGTAATTAAACTTATCTTTGTCCGATTCCTGTTACTGCATGACGGAAATGTATATAGATAAGTATATCCGTGCTACTTTCGGACTTGTGTGACCCTCATATAACGTTTATAATGATTATTTTGTGCTTCTAGTGAAACAGTTTCATATGACCATAACCTGTATTTACTATGCATGGTGTTAGATAATATTAATAAGTTTTGAACCATTCCAATTTTGTGTGACGAGGCTAAGAGCGATAGGGATTCGAATATTCTGTTATCAGGTGACTAAGATGGAGACAATTAAGGGGGTGTGGGAGTAGGGGACAGGCTTGGGGGGGGGGGGTTGGGGGGTGCAGGAGTAGGGGACAGGCTTGGGGGGGGTGCGAAAGTAGTGGTACAGGCTTGGGGAGGGGTGCAGGAATAAGAGACATGCTTTCTACCCCCCCCAAACCTGTCCCCCTATTCCTGCACACCCCAGTCCCCCCCCTAAAGCCTGTCCCCTATTCCCACACACCCTTAAAAGCTTCAAACTATGGTAAAATTTAAGTTCTTCATTGATGGTATTCTATTTCATGGTATAGTTTCCAGGAAGTCTGTCGTCCTCCAAGCCGCCGACTACTGACCATACCGATGCCCCCTCAACACACAGACACAAAACACTGTACATACATTCGGACAGCGTTTGTTTAGCTGCACGCAATGACCATTTATTTATTATATTTTTATAAGGATTCCGTTGTAATTCTGGAAATATGACCCACATACGTATATTATATGAAGTAGCCAGCAGTATACGGTTTTCTTTTTTAATGTTTATATGAGGATGATACCAATGACTGACGTGAGACTCTCATTCTATTTACTCACTGTTATTATTTATATATATTTATATTTTTACAAGTGTGTACATTGATATCGCAGGTGGCAAATATTGGTTTAGAAATCTCTGGTTCAGTGCAAGGCAAACAATTGTCCATAAAGGCTGTATTGTGACTCTGATTCGTAATGAAAGGAATAAGAGGGAATCATATTTTGGCCCTTAAGGGGAGAGCCTCTTTTTGGTAAATTGGAGGACTACTGATTATTCCTAACTCTGCCAGAAAACAGACTACCTTAATGTTACCTAACCGAAGATCTGTTTCGTCACATAGTTTGGAGGAATCGGGGACCTTCCAAGTCACCAAAAACAGCATCTCCCCATAATGGAGATATGTAATAAATAAAAGAAGAATAAGTTTTGTTCTGTTGATTCAGAACGCAAAAATATATTTCGATAAAATGTGTTTTTATAAAATGTTCATCAGTTTGTGAATATATCTTTTATAATATTATAACTTTATGAATTAGACTCCGCACAAAAGACAGTAATATCAATAATAGTATCAGTGTTTGATGTTCATGGATTCAGTTCTATGAAAATTCCTGTTTACTTAAGGGGAGAGTATACTTTTGATAGATTGGAGTGCCTTGATTCCTCCAAAGTATGCCAGGAAACAGATCCAGATGAAGAAAAATAATGGTATCCTGTTGCCTGGAATAGTTTGGAGGAATCATAATCTCCAAAAATGTCAAAACTATACCCTCCCCTTGATATATATTATAATCCTTGTTGTCTTGCCGTAAACTAAGATGGAATAACTTTATGTGTCTGAATCTTGAGCAATGTGAGAATTTCCTGGCACAGGGGAGTCAGGATACCATGATTTCTTGTGGGAAGTTATGGGGTTAAGGGGGAAGTTATGGGGTTAATTAAGGAGGAAGTTATGGGGTTATGGGGGAATTTATGGGGTTAATTAATGGGGAAGTTATGGGGTTAATTAGGGGGAAGTTATGGGGTTAATTAAGGGGGAAGTTATGGGGTTAATTAAGGGGGAAGTTATGGGGTTAATTAAGGGGGAAGTTATGGGGTTAATTAAGGGGGAAGTTATGGGGTTAATTAAGGGGGAAGTTATGAGTTTAATTAAGGGGGAAGTTATGGGGTTAATTAAGGGGGAAGTTATGAGTTTAATTAAGGAGGAAGTTATGGGGTTAATTAAGGGGGAAGTTATGGGGTTAATTAAGGGGGAAGTTATGGGGTTAATTACGGAGGAAGTTTTGTTTTGTGTTGGTAAATCTGGAGCAACTGAACCCTCCAAAACTATTCCAGGCAACAGAACACCATTATATTTTGTTCTTCTGATCTTGTTTCGTAGGATACTATGGAGGAAGGAATCAAAAGGCACTCCAATGTACCCCCCAAAAAATATTACCACCTATAATTGCTGACCCTGCCTTCCGGAGACGTCTCACTGTAATTGAAACCGAAACGTCGGGTTATAGTAGTCGAAAATAGTATAATTTTGGATATAATTGTCGCCCTCAACAGTTTGGCCCCTTGGCGTTTTTTTCCCCTGCAACTTGATGGTGGCGCTTCAGGCGATTGGCAGATGTACTTATAATCAGTATAATAACCAACACAAAAACAGTTTCAAGTGTTGGTGATTGAGATAATAGGATATTCTTCTTGATATATTAAGATTTTCTATCCAATTACTGTAATTATTGAAATACTATCCTCTGATCTATTGTCCATTAAGAGATGATCAGTGTTGTTCAATAATTAGTATAGATTTCAGTTGATTTGCAGTTTTTCTGATCACATGCATTCTCTTTCTCTCTCTTTCTTTCTCTTTCTCTTTCTCTTTCTCTCTCTTTCTCTTTCTCTTCTCTCTCTCTCTCTCTCTCTCTCTCTCTCTCTCTCTCTCTCTCTCTCTCTCTCTCTCTCTCTCTTTCTCTCTTTCTCTCTTTCTCTCTCTCTCTCTCTCTCTCTCTCTCTTTGAGCTTAGCACGTCTAGGTAGAATTAAATAAAATTGCAAGGCACATATAGCATATACATTTTAAAATCCACAGTGTCATCCGGTATAATGGCTGAAAAAATGGTAGAGTCATGCGAGAGCAACACAAATATATCTACCACAATTGCCTTAAGAAGTATATAGAGTAAAATAACTACAAATTCCCTCTTACCTTTCCTCCTAGATATTTTGGCACTAGGCAAACTTGGGTCTGGGCGCGACTCCAATGTTTAGCTAGCGGTCGTGGTTGGTGCGTGAGACCTGCATGGGAAATACTAAGCTCGTGACCTTTCTGTTTTTGCATTTTTCTCTCTCTCTCTTTCACCTGTTTTCTCTTTTCTTCCTCTGATATTCCGAGGTGATATGTAGGGGTCACTCAGACTGTGTCGTGGCAAAACTGCATCACACCAACCAACGCCGGACACCAGGAGTTTTTATATCATTTTTTTTTATACAGTTTAAGCAAATATGAAACTCCAAGGAAGTGCACAAAAATAAGACATACCCAAAATTGAAATGCAAACATGGAGAGAGACCCCTCATGTACAGTCGTAATCCAAAAGTTGTGCTCTTGTCTACTTGAAATGTTTATATTCTTAATTATGGGGACTTGTTGTCTTGTTGGCAAATTGGAAGGCTACTAATTCCTCATAACAATGCCAGAAAACCGACCCCATCAGTGATATTAAAGGAGATCTGTTTCGTTGCATAGTTTGGAGAAATCAGAAACTTTCCTATTCACGCCAACAAAAGAATCCCCCCATAATTCACATATCATAGATCCCCTTTCAGCTATCCTTCCTGTCATACAAAATAAACTACTATAGAACTCCTTTTGAACGATTGGGAACAGGCCTGAATACAAACGTTATACCAAGAGTGTAAAGTACAATACGTCAACAGATCATGGGAGTGTAAATACAGTAATATGCAATTCATTATTTATGTTGTTTTACAGTTCATATTTTTCTTTTCATTTTTTTTTTTTCACGTTCAACTCTAGTACATTTACTTTCGTCGAGGTAAATTTTTCCCTCCACGCAAAAGTGCTTATCCTGGTTTTGCATCTGGTATGTTCTTTTCCTACTCTGAAAATACGGGAAATAACAACACGGCAGAGAACAAAATTGATTTCTTACCCTCCATTCTGTTGACCTTTGAGAATAATGTTAACTTGAATTCGTACGTCTATGTACAGTATATACAGCTGTTGCATCTTTGTACATTATATTGCATTTATAAGTGCTGGAGTTTACATTCACGTTTGGTAAATCGGGATCAAATGCTTCCTCCAAACAATTCCAAACATCAGGACACTATTATTTGTGTTCATCTGGTCCTGTTTCCTGGTATACTTTGGAGGAATCAAGGCACTCCAATGTAACAAAAATACACTATCCCCTTAACTTAAATTCGTATCTTTATGTACAGTACAGTGCAGTGGCGTCCTTGTATATTGCGTTACATTTACACGAGTGCAGAAGTGGCCTAAACACACGCGATTTCCTTTCCTTAGTGTATAATGTTATCAGTGGAGTTACAAGTTATTGATTGACTGTTATCAAGACGAAGCTTACGTCCATAAATAACTGTACGGTGATGAAAGGAATGTCGTATCAAGAACTCAACCACCGTGGAGGAAATGACAAAAATATATGCATACATTAATACTGTTCCATGGGCCAAAAAAGTATAGCACACACACACACACACACACACACAGACACACACACACACACACACACACACACACACACACACACACACACACACACACACACACACACACACACACACACACACACACACACACACACACACACACACATACGTTACAAAAGTTCTCACGAGTATTGAGTCAAGCATTGTGCATAAGTAAAAGTCATCCGTGGCTGGTCAAGTATTGGAGTCCATATTTGTATTACTGTTGTGGCGGCTGGGGCAGGAAGAGGAGGACGGGGAGGAGGAGGAGGAGGACGAGATAAGGAAGGAGGAGGAGGAGGACGGGGAGGAAGAGGGGATAAGGAGGAGGAGGAGGAGGAGGCAGAGTAGTAAAGGCGGGAACATTAGTATTTTCTTTTATTATTAATTCATTTTTTTTTTATTGTCGTTTTTTCAGTCTGCGTTCCATTCAGGATCGAATTACGGTTTGATGAAGGAAGACTCGGCTGATATTTTTATTCAGACGACACTAGTGAAGGGTGTGTGTGAGATCTGGGAGGTGTTTCTTAGCACTGTTGGGTGAATAATAATATTAAATAGCATGTAATTTTCTAACTATATCTAAGACTATTCAGCTTATATTGTGGTATAAGCCCCTTCGGATAAGTGAACTTTGGCAGCTGCAAGTAGAAGAGTGTTCTAATGCTCAAAGTAATAATATTAGTACCAGCAAACATACAGAAGGGGTCAAATATTATAGGCTTCACACTGGAGGCGGTGGATATTTTTCAAGTAATATCAGCAAAGAAAATACCGTATAATGTAGGAACTAATGCAATCCTGTGCGGAAACCCCTGCTCATTCTCGATACAGGAAATATCTAAAAATATTTTGAAGATGCGAGGGACGGAGCCAGAGGGTAGCGGCGCATCCCCTGATTATTTCCCCGGATAAATTGGGGAGCGAAGCTGAACGGAACGTGAAAGAGCAGTGATGGTGACCTCATTGCAAGTGTAGGTGACCTGGGCCAAGGGTCGTGTGGTAGGGTCAAGTCAGGGCGCTCTTGCACGTCTTTGTATCTTATTTAATCCAGGATTGGTTTGGGTTTTCGTGTCACATTTGAAACTTTCTTCCGCTAGTTCACTTATATTACTGGATTATCTGTTTATGGGTTATCTGTAAGTGGGTAAGTTTAAAATTTATGAATATTAAAATTATACAAGTAAAATCTCCAACTTCAGTTTCTTTTATTATTATTAATGTTTTATATATTGCCACTCAGAAATTCTAAGAGTTTACATTCCAAGCGAATCAAATTATATCAATGTTATATGCAATTGTTGCAAATATGAAGCACCACGTGGATAAATCAATGCAACAGACATTAACAATGGACCTTAGTAACTATAGTAATATGTACGAGCATCGTGAATGAAAGTGTTAAAAGAAATACACTGGGGATGGACTGCTGGATGAGAATTTCGTAATTATGTCTCACTCATCATATCATTTACAGCATGTACAGTTGCCAAAAAAAGGTATTGCGACAACTATTGATACAACATTAAATATATTAATGTCCATAATTGTTTGTAGGGATTATAAGTATGTATTACAGAAGGATATGTATATTTCCTTCTCTTATACATGCTTATAGTCCCTACAAATAGTTGTGGATATTACTATGGTTAAAGTTCTATCAAGATTTGTCGCAATGCTTTTTTTGGCAACTGTACAATCGACCTCAGGAATTCGTACACAGAGTATTGGTTAACTGGAGTCTTTATTTTGCACATACTGTAATGATTGTTGTTGACTGTTTCGAGTATTAGCCAGATGACATTATTAGAAGTGTCTGGTGTTGGAAAATGAATGAATGTACAAAATGTTCTAGTTGTTACGAACCCTTGATGTCACAGTGGTGTATACGGATTCCTGAGGCCGACTGTACTTCCTTCGTAACTTTAATTAATATCAACGAGAAAGCAAGTTTTTTTTTATTATAAGTTCTCTTTTTTCCTTATGATGCGGATACTTAAGTGAGGAATCTGTTGTTGGTAAATTGGAAGGCTACTGATTCCTCCAAACTATGCCAGGAAACAGATCCTCTATTAATAACACTGGAGTCGTTTGTTTCCTGGCATCGTTTGGAGGAATCAGTATCCTTCCAATTTACCAACAATAGATTCCTCCCTTAAGGGGGTGCGGGAATAGGGGGACAGGCTTGGGGGGGGGGATTTAGGGGGTTTGGGTGGGTGCGGGAGTAGGGGGACAGGCCTGGGGGGGTAAGGGAGGTGCGGGAATAGGGGACACGCTTTCTACCCACCCAAAGCCTGTTCCCCTATTCCTGCATCCCCTCAGTCCCCCACCAAGCCTGTCCCCCTATTCCCACACACCCCCAGTCCCCCCCCAAGCCTGTCCCCCTATTCCCACACACCCCCAGTCCCCCCCAAGCCTGTCCCCCTATTCTCACACACACCCAGTCCCCCCCCCCAAGCCTGTCCCCCTATTCTCACACACCCCCAGTCCCCCCCCCCCAAGCCTGTCCCCTACCCCCACACCCCTTTAACCTTAATGAATGATGTTGATTTTTTTGTGTGCCAAGTAAATAAATGGTCACAAGTCATCGTATCACCTCTCTTCTCTCTCTCTAGTTCCAGTTTTCATTTCTTCCTTCCTTCTTGCAGACTCCTTAATCCCTCAGGCCGGATATCCTTTGTTTCTCTTCATTTCCTCTCTACGCTTTCTCTTCCGTAATGCATCTTACCTTTCTGTCTCATTCTATCATTTGTTTTTGTTTTGTTTTTTCATATGTTTACCTCTGTTTATTTTTTATCTGCATCTGTATGAATAATATCAACAGTATCCCTAACTATACTGTTTATATATTTATCTTAGCTATATAAGTATATGTTTGTCTTTCCAATCATATACAGTATATATTAATCTATTATATTATTTGTTATTTCATCTGTCTATCTCTCGATTTATCCGCCTATTTGATTATGTTCTACTGTGCCTATTTTTATCTCATTCTCTCTCTCTCTCTTTGTCTGTCTGCCTGTCTGTGTGTCTGTCTGTGTGTCTGTGTGTCTTGTATGTTGCCAAGCGAACGTGTTTAAAAGGTTAGGAGTATTTTGTTCCTTCGTGTGTGTGTGTGTGTGTGTATGTGTGTGTGTGTGAGAGAGAGTGTGTGTGTGTGTATGTGTGTGTGTGTGTATATGTGTGTGTGTGTGTGTTTGTTTGCCCTGGACCGTGAAGCGAGTCCAAGAAGAAATCCAAGTACCATCAGGGTGACACTAACTGACTCAACCTTGTCGTCTCTCCACCTCCAGCCCTAGACATCTGAAACGGTACACCCGCTCACTGACACCAACCCTATAAAGTTGAGTTGAATACAGTTTAAGGGCAGATTCTTTGATGTTGGTGAATTGGAAGGTGGTAGTGTACAGTCGACAGCTTGAGTTCGTTTCATTTCCACTTGCGTATATATGATTGTATTAGTTATAGTGATGTTGTTTGTAATACGATTTTAATGCAGATATGATAGATATAGTTCGCATATCAAAAACATTACGTATGTTGTTGTTGTTGTTGGCATAAAACCGGTTCAAAATGCATCTATCTCGGTCCTATTAGCAATGTTAAGTTCATTCATGAGATGGACGCGAATATATGCTGCCTGATTCCTGGCTATAGTCGTTTGAAGAGATTATGAGAAGGTGGTATGGTTTGTAGTTTAAAGAAGAGAGTAGGTCTGTCTGTCTGTCTGTCTGTCTGTCTGGAAATTTACATGACACGATAAGGGAGTCTGACTGGTGGCTTGAGCAGGCAAAAAAAAAAAAAAAAAAAGAAGATAAAAAAAAAAAAAATAATAAATAAATATCCCTTCTTTTCTCTTTTCTTTCTATTAGCTCATACTTTCCCTCTCCCATTTTTTTTCCTCTCTACTCCCTCCCGCCCTCTTCTTCTTCTCTCCTTTTCCTCTCCTTTCTCTTCCCCTCCTCTGTCCATCCCTTTCTCTCTTATTCGTTTCCCCTCACCTTTTCCCCTCCCATCGTCTCTCCCATTCCCTCTTATCTTTCTTCCCTACCGTCTTATCTGCTCTCCCATTCCCTCCTCTCTCCTCCTCCTCCTCCCCTCCTCTTCCCCTCCTCTCTTCTCCTCCTCCTCCCCTCCTCTCTTCTCCACCTCCTCACCTCCACCTCCTCCTCCTCATCATCCTCCCCTCCTCCTCCTCCCTCCTCTCTCCTCCTCCTCTCTTCTCCTTCTCCTCCTCCTCCTCCTCCTCCTCCTCCTCCTCCTCCTCCCCAGCACTCGTCCCTGCCTTCCAACTGGGCTGTCAATCCAATGTCGCCCCAATTCTTTCACAGTGATGTCAGGAGTGGACGTCGGGGAAGTGTTGGGGAGACAGGTGTCCAATTGTCGCCTGCGGTTTTCTCGTGGATTATTTTTTGTCATTTTCTGCTATGGCTTGATTTTTTTTTCTCTCTCTCTCTCTTTGGCTCTCTTTCTTTCTTACTTGGATTATTCTATTTTTAACTTTCATCCACATTAACCATCATCATTGTCTGCAAAGTTTGAATAAATTGATATGTTAACAGAATGAGAACCAGCTTTTTCTTCTTTTGTACATCGATTGTTTGACTCAAACGATAGTAAGCCAGCCTGAGTCAGACACGTATAGACTAATGCTTTTCTAAACGATGCCTAGACTAAAGTTGAGAAATCAATATATGTAAATAAAGGTTTGTCTGTACATTTTTCAACATTCATCTTTCATCAACCGAAAAAAAAAATAAACTGATCGATTTTTACCATGAACCGACGATCATCTTACAATTTCTACTTTAGTTTATGCGGATATGATACACTTAAAATGGCTTAATTGAATTCACAACCTCATATGGCAAAGTTATCACGCTACATAATTATTGGTGCATGCAACAACTCAATCACTAAGTTACAAGTTAATTCGATACAAAGATCAAGTTTCGTGTTGGGCAAATTCAGGGCACAAGTTAATCAGGTTCCGTTTTTGAGGTGCAATTGAATCCGTCACGGCATTTCCAGTCCCAAATGTAATCAGGGACGGTATTCAAGCGACAGGTCACCCGGCACAGTTACCATGATACAGTTCCCATCACAAGAGGTATATCAGGTTACAGTTAAACGTCTCTTGCAGGCATAGAGAGACACACGACAACCAACCAGCCAGCCAGCCAGCCAACCAGCCAGCCTTCGTCGCAAGGGTTCCGGAAGTTAGTACAGTGATGGTTGGGGGTAATTCTGGAGCAGTTGATTCCTCTAAACTATTTCAAGCGATAGGACACCCATTATTTTTGTTCATCTGTTCCTGTTTCCCGGCAATACTTTGGAGGATTCAAGGCAGTTCAGTGTATCACTAGTGTATTGCCTCTTTGATTGTTAATTCGTACATAAATGAGTACCGTGAATCCTTCTGACTTTCAGATAGCCTAAACAAGAAAAAGACTGTTATGGGATTGAAATCTTTATTGCCTATCGATTAGTTGACGTGTTTTCAGCACACATATACGTACAGGTTTATTGTCCTTATAAACTCGTACATTGCTCAAGAATAATTACACTTACGTTAGAGACAGATGCGCTTACCACAAGAGCAGAAAGATAATAATTGTGCAATTTTAACAGGAGATATTAAATAAACAATGTGTATAAATGAGAGAACTTGATGTAGTTCTCAATCATGTGAAAATTTAGCGATAAACAAAAATACAAGAAATACTTAATCATCAGAGAAAATTTGGGCAAGGTACTCCTATATGTAAAAAGAGTAATGAGTACTGATAAACACCTGGGTCAGTAACGGAGTCCTCCCAGCTCTGATTTCCTTGGAGTCATGGAAGCGTGTGATTCGAGGGAGGGCAGCAGCAATGAGTAGAAGGCCGTATTAGTACATAGTAACAAGAAGCTCCTCTCTCAACACACAGGCCAGGGAACGGGAAAAGAACATGAAGAAATTTGAGGGGGTGGGTGGTTCAGTGTAAGAGGGGAAGGGGGAGGAGGAGGAGGGGAATATGTACAGTTGTAGATATCTGTCACGTACAACTCTCCTCCTTTCTATCTTTCTTACAGACCAGAGCCATTCTCTCTCGTTTATTTGACTGTCCTTTCTTTCCCTTTAGTTTTCTCGAGTTTATTGTCCTTCCTCTCTGTCTCCTTCTCTCTTTCCTTCACTTTCCTTCTCTCCTGTTGTTCCTCCTCCCGGTCTCCTTCTCTTTTTTTATATGTGCCTACGTTTTGACTTCCATATTTGTTGATACATCTGTACAGAAAGGATAGAATATTGAAGACAGATTATTAAAGGAAGCAACCTTTTGTAGTCAAGTTGTAGTCAATGTAGGCCTCCAAACTCGGCTATTAAAACACACCACCTGTATATAATTCCCTATGGAGGGGTTCTATTTCCTGACATAGTTGGAGGAATCAGTAGCCTTCCGATTTCCCATAATAGGTTACTCCCCTTAAACAAAACAAAACAATGACCAGTAGGTGGGATATGACTTTTGTCCTTGACTGTACATTGCCTCCAGCTCCAAGGGTCAGACGGGATCTGAGGTGAGAAGGTTACATGTAGGAGTCTTTCTGAAGGTAACTGTTAAGAGAGTTAAATTCTTTGAAGAGGACGTGATATTACTGTAGTGAGTGTCAACTTTTCCTCATTTCCTTAAGGGGATTATCATGATGTCTGAGAATCGGGGGTAACGGATTCCTCTTATTTTTGCCAAAATATAGAATATTTAGGTTCATCTGTGAATAGAGAAATTGTGGCATATAATTGTATACAGTATTAACATTTGGAAAACACAATAATGTGATCACATTGCCAAATAGAATTCATATTTATGCAAGATCGTGTTTTGTATTAAGTTGAGACTTACAACTAAGTAATTTATATAACAAAAGATCCCCAACGTTGCCAGGATTACACCCTGCTCACCCCTGGTCTATGACCCCAGGGGGTTGCTGCTCTTAACACTGACGCTCCACAGGGACAGAGAGGGAAGCAAAAAATACTTTCCTAGTTTACGCTTATTAACCCTTAATTACATGTATCGTTATGTTACCGTCAGGGGCATAACATGTAATATAATTATCTTCCTTATATTATTTTCCCCTCCATGTAACAAGTCACACTAGGTTGAGAATAAAGTTTAAGAGAAGGTAAGGGATGGTGGAAAAGAAAAGGTTTTAGAAATTGTTAACACCTTGCCGTACATAAGGTGTTAACCAAATACAACGTGTAGTGAATATATTTTTTTGAAATTATGACTATCTATCCTTCTATCTGCTTGTCTATCTATCTATCAGTCTATCTTCTATCTATCTGTTGAGGCTGCTGTAACGTGACCGTGAATATCGCTCTCAGGAGAAACACCCAGTAAATATTTCGATAAAAATGTAAAATGTACAAAAAGTGTCAAGGAGCTCAGTAGCTTTTTGGAAGAGCGTCACCCACGAATACACACATTAAACTCATCAGGACAAATTAATATTCCCAAACTAAAATGACTTTGTTCACCCGAAACGCTTGCTCAAAATATCGAGGTTCTCAGTCATCTGGGAAGGTATATTTTTTTTTTTTTTTTTTTTTTGTATAAGAAGAGCTGTTCGACCGACCCAGACAAGCTACTGTATTCACTTTTCGTCATGGAGTTTTTCATGATTACAAGCTCATCTCGCGTGGCCAGGAGGTGGGAAGTTATGATGACTTTATCTCCGTCAATTGCTGTGATGTTCTACTTGTTGGTGGTGGTAATTGCGGCAAGATTGAGGTGAAGAATAAAAAAAAATATATATATAACGGGGTAAATTTTCCACAGAGGTTTAGTTTAGGGTTAGAAGATTTTGGGTCGAGTCGGGAAATGTGCTATGTAATTATTTTGCCATAGGTGTAGTGTAAATAAACAAGTTGAAGCCTGGAGTTATAGGTAACCCCTTGTAAAAATTAATTATGTTGCTTACTTGCTTTACTGTTAATTAAGTGAGACATTTCACATTATCATATTTCATCACACACATACAAACACACACGCGCACACACACACACACACACACACACACACACACACACACACACACACACACATACACACACACACACACACATACTGTACATATACTCATACGTATGCACAAACAGTCAAGCAGTGTGTGTGTGTGTGTGTGTGTGTGTGTGTGTGTGTGTGTGTGTGTGTGTGTGTGTGTGTGTGTGTGTGTGTGTGACTATTTCTGTATGTATAGCTGAATCCCTCTCAATCTCTTTTCAATCACTTTTACACCGGACACTGCTCTTTTACACCGGACACTGCTCTTTTACACCGGACACTGCTCTCTGAAAGCTCTCATCATTTATTTTCTTCCTCTTATTAGTGCCTTGTTCTCCCATAATCAAAGTGTGTCATGTCATCTCTCATTCCATCTCTCTCATGAAATTGGTGTTGTCTTTAGTCCTTACATAACACAACAAACAAACAAAAGAAACCCTAGAAAAAACTCTACCCTACAATATACAACCCAACTTGCCAACAGCCCACCTCTTCCCACACTCACATACAACAGAAAAAAGGCCCAGAAACCATCCAACCAACCTCTCTCCACTCAAACAGACACACACACACACGTTCAGTATACACACACACACAAATATACACAATCCATCTAGCCTTTCCCCCGACCGAGCGTAACTCTACCTATACACACTCAGGATGGCATTTCTCCCTCTCTCTCCCTCTCCCTCTCCCTCCTTTCCTTTCTCTCCCTCTCCCTCCTTCCCTCTCCCTCCTTCCCCCTCTCTCTCTCTCTCCCTCTCCCTCCTTCCCTCTCTCTCCCTCTCCCTCCTTCCCTCTCTCTCTCTCTCTCTCTGTCCCTCTCTCTCTCTCTCTCTCTGTCCCTCTCTCTCTCTCTCTCCCTCTCCCTCTCTCGATTCCCATCTTGTGTGCCAGATCCGTAAGGACAAACACCAAATATTGCCCCACTGTCGCGCCGTGGGTCGGGGTCCCCTTCAAACACACACACACACACACACACACACACACAGTCTGGACATGTCAGGTCAGCTGCCCCCCATTTCCTTCCCTAATTTATTACATCAGTGATCCAAAGTACTCATGTGAGCACACTCGTTGACCCAAGATTATAATGGCGTTGCTATAAATAAAGTTTGTTGAAAGAGAACATTTTGAACTGAATTGACAGACGATAGTGTTTACATTGCTCAGTCTGTGAAGTAAGTCTATGCAAAGATCAATATGAAACACTCTTCCATCGTATATGCTGAAACAACAAGAATTGATTGACACAATATGATAAATTAAGTAATTGAAAAATACGTTTATATCCCTCCTGATTACTGCTAGTTATGTCGATCCAAGGAAATGCATAGTTTACTCATAGGATTAATTAAGATCCATTCATTACCTTGCACACTCTTGATAGACACACCCCTTCCCTTTAACACACTGGTCATGCCTACTGTATACATAAGCTTATACAATATACATATGCTCACTTTGCAACCTCCTCCCTGAAAAATCCCCCACTGTTTTAACTCGATTTCAGGATATTTTATGCAGCGGAGGGGGTCGCGGTCAAGGGTAAACATGAACGAGTACTTGGTAAATCCTGAGAATCGAAATTATTCATGGCTGAACTTTGGTGAGATTCCTACCTTACCTTACCTTACCTTACCTTACCTTACCTTACCTTACCTTGTCTTACCTTGTCTTACCTTGTCTTACCTTACCTTGTGTGTGTGTGTGTGTGTGTGTGTGTGTGTGTGTGTGTGTGTGTGTCGCAGGATCTTTTGTTCTTTATAACAGATACTTTTATTATTTTTGTGTAGTTAGATATCTTTCACGAAATAAACAAAATCCATCGACAAAAATGCTTCTGAATGATTAATTAATTTATATAAACCGCCAGCCAAGAAGTAAGTTCAATTAAGACGGTTTAATTTGTCTTATACATTGCTGAGTCGTACTGAGGAAAAGAAAATTGATAAAGACACCATGAGAAGAAAAAAATAAAAATACATCGAAGACAAAACCGAATACAGTTACGGAGTCTGCATGTATGTCGGCAGAGATGTTTCGTCATTATGTGTTACGGTGCGGTAATCAACGGAACTAACGTATTAATTACCGACACACAATAATAATTAGTGAAACAACTGGGTGAAGAGCGATGAATGAACGACCGGTTTCCTGCCTGCAGTCAATGTCGTAACACCAGGGTTGGGTAATGTGGCCTCTATATAGTTAATTAAGTGAGAAGAGATGTACAGTACCGTCAGTGTTGTTGTTGTTGTTGTTGGTATATCTGGAACAAACAATAATACTTCCTTAAAAACAATTCCAAGCAAGAGAGCCACTAATTTTATTCCTCAAAACAATTCCAAGTAAGAGAGCCATCAATTTTATTTTTCTAAGCAATTCCAAGCAAGAGGCCATTTTTTTTATTCCTCAAAACAATTCCAAGTAAGAGAGCCATCAATTTTATTCCTCAAAACAATTCCAAGTAAGAGAGCCATCAATTTTATTTTTCTAAGCAATTCCAAGCAAGAGGCCATTTTTTTTATTCCTCAAAAACAATTCCAAGCAAGAGGCCACTACTTATTTTTATTCTTATTAAGTTGTTCCTGTTTCCTGATATACTTTGTACTGTACCAAAAGTATATATACCGTACTATCCCCATAATTAAGAATTGAAACTAACGAAAGAAAAACTCGTTTGTAAAGTGATAGATCCTTATGTTGATTTAGATTTTGACTATTTGATAACTACTATACAGATATATAAAGAGGTAAAGGACGATATACAGCAGCAGCACATTTTGTTTACAAGGGAATATAATGTGTATCTTTTTAGGAAGGGGAGGGACTATTATCTTGGCCCGATTAAAAAATGGTTGGTGTTATCCATATCACTAGGGTATAGCATAATATTTATATATTTACTGGTTTTACAATATAGCCTGACTACAATAGCCTGACTACATAATTATACTGAGAGCATTACAAAGCCTTACTACATAGCCTAACACCACCACCACATAGCCTAACACCACCACCACCACATACTGACAACTCAAGGCAGCATAACTTTGAGCAGTGAACAAAATCCTAAATGACACCACCTGTAGAATTATATTTTACTACAGGGGAAAATTAGCACCGCATTTCAGTGCCAAAACTCTCACTTCCCTCCACACACTGGCATCGTTCTCATTAACATACACACATACACATTGGCATGGTACACACACACACCACACACACACAAACACACACACATACACATTGGCATGGTACTTACACAAACACACACACACACACACACACACACACACACACACACACACACACACACACACACACACACACACACACATTGGCATCGTACACACACACACACACACACACACACACACACACAAACACACACACCACACACACACATTGGCATTGGCCTCGTACACACACACACACACATTGGCATCGTACACACACACACACACATTGGCATCGTACACACACACACACACACACACACACACACATTGACATCGTACACACACACACACACATTGGCATCGTACACACACACACACACATTGACATCGTACACACCCACACACACATACACGGACGGATATGAAGGTGTACCAGTGTCCTGTGTGAACAACTGTACGCCACAATACGTCTACCTTCCGTGGCCGTGTTGTGAAGTCTCATGAGGAAGGAAGGGTCAGTGAGAAACAAGTCATGCGTGTGTGTGACCTAACCCTCCCACT
>JAWZYT010000192.1:27500-32500 GCA_034508575.1 Petrolisthes manimaculis | reverse complement strand
ATTTTAGTTGAAGTAAAGTATAATTCTTATGATATTTTGGTATCTGTGCAAAATAAAATAATTTTGTCGACATTCATAAGATAAATCAACTCGTTATAGAACATTAGGAGTCTGCTGTTATTACAGTAAGTGACTAAACGTTAAAAACAAATGAGAAGAATCCTTCCAACGTTCTATTGAAAGTGCCTCTCCTTTGTTGTGAACATAATGCAGCCTGATAATCACACAAGTCTGTGGAACTATAGGAAATATATTCAAGCATGATACTGTACCCCGGAACTGAATCCTAAGTAAACGGTTATGAAACATTCGAACATGACACAATAAGCAAGACAAGCTGTATAGTTCTAACCAGAACCCGAGGTACACCGTTATAAGTTCTAATAAGGGACGAGCTCTGCTCATTAACAGGTAATTCTGCATCTGACTCCTGGTGAAAGAAGGAAGTTGATATTTGATTATCTTCCTGATCAGTGATGTGTTAAGACCAACACACCGTGGAAATCAATACGTGCATGATGGGGAAGAGAATAACATTGTAACAAACTCCTGTTATCAAAGTCAGATGTACAGTATAATCGCCTACAGATGAGTAAAGCTCATGTAATTATAACTTTGGCTCTTGTTAAAACCAGGTTGTCTGACTGTTTAAGTGTGGTATGGTCTAGAGGACTCTAGACTCTAGAGACTCTAGACACAGTGAGTAGCTTCCTTGTCTCACAATCGCTGGCCAAGTTCCAAGTGCCAGAACAACACACGAAATAATCTTTTGTCTAATACTAACTACAGTCTCATTGCAAGCGTCACCAGAGTGGCTTCAATCCTATCCCTGCCAAAATTAACATTCAGAAAACGTTGTCATTTCTTTATACCTTTCCTGGGTAGTTATTCTCTCACTATAATATCCTACGTATTCTTTTTATTACGCTTCTGTTATCGGTATTAAATCTGGTATGCGGTGTGGAGTCAGAGGTCACAATACGGTGTTGGTCTGGCATGATGATAATGATGATGGCTGACCTCCCAGGAGCCACACACAATAGGCTGACCACACTTGGAGCCTCAGTGTGTGGTGTTGTGATCTTCCTTTGCGTGTATGTGTTGCTTTCGTGCATGCATGCGTTCGTGTGTGTCTGTGCGTGTGTGTCTGTGCGTGTGTGTCTTTGTGTGTGTGTGTGTGTGTGTGTCTGTGTATGAATGCATGTACATATATACGTGCATACAGTTGAGATCATGTAGTTTTGCGTTTGTGTGTATGAAATAGAGAGGAAACGCTGAGAGAGAGAGAGAGAGAGAGAGAGAGACGGTGGAAGAGAGAAAATCAGAGAGAGAGAGAGAGCTGGAGAGAGAAAAAAAAATGAGCTATCCCTCCCTTCCTGAGTGTGGCTGGAGGTGGTGGTGATGAATAAATAAATACCTAACCCTTGTGTAGTAATGCAGTGAACCAGACTGAGGGATATAATGAAAGTGCAACCGGAAGAGTTCATCTCACTCACACTCACTCACTCACTCACTCACTCACTAGACTTGGAAAAATAGATTACTGTTTTATGTCACGGATTGCGTACTTTGTGTGTGTGTGTGTGTGTGTGTGTGTGTGTGTGTTTTACTTTGTGTGTGTGTGTGTGTGCGTGTTTTACTTTGTGTGTGTGTGTGTGTGTTTGTTTTACTTTGTGTGTGTGTGTGTGTGTTTGTGTGTGTGTGTGTGTGTGTTTTACTTTGTGTGTGTGTGTGTATGTGTGTGTGTGTTTGTTTTACTTTGTGTGTGTTGTGTGTGTGTGTGTTTTACTTTGTGTGCTTGTGTGTGTGTGTGTGTTTTACTTTGCATGCTTCTGTGTGTGTGTGTGTGTGTTCGTTTATGCATGTTCATGGTTGTTAATTTTACATATAAACACGCACACTTGAGTCAACCGTGCACACGAGTAAATGAGTGTGTGTGTATTTTGTTATTAATTAAGTCGCCTGTGTTCTAATATTAATGTTACTCGTGTATGTGTGTGTGTGTGTGTGTGTGTGTGTGTGTGTGTGGATTATTACTTATTCGTGTGATTATGTGAACATGTGTGTGTGTGTGTGTGTGTGTGTGTGTGTGTGTGTGTTGTGGTGTGTGTGTGTGTGTGTGTGTGTGTGTGTGTGTGTGTGTGTGTATGTGTGTGTGTGTGTACATTGGAGGTAAACAGGAACCAGGCATTGTTTTAAACGTTTTTTACAAATGGCGTTTTTTTTATACAGTTTATTTATTTACTTTTACATGATCTTGTTGTGCGTGTGTGTGATTGTGTGTGTGCGTGGAGCGTGATTGTGTGTGTGTGTGATTGTTTTGTGTGTGTGATTGTGTGTGTGCGTGAGCGTGATTGTGTGTGTGTGTGTGTGTGAGAGATTGTGTGTGTGCGTGAGCGTGATTGTGTTATTTTTTTTTTTTTTTTTTTTTTTTTTTTTTTGAGGGCGGGGGGCGGGATCAGAGCATGTTATTCACTTGGTTATTTCGGGGTGATCATCCGTGATTTCAGTAGAGTTTTTTTCGAAATTTAATTCTCTGTTTTCTATTTTCTGTATTTTCCCTGATATAATTCTTTCATTCAGATTCATTTATCAATATTGTTGTACGTCTTCTTTGTTAGTCATATAAAGAATTAAAAATAATATGCATTTTTATTATATTTTTTTAAGATATTATAATACGGTATTGTATTTGTTGGTATTTGAGGAGCATGGAATTTTTTATATTCATTCATGAACAATGTAAGTAAGTGATGCAGTATATTTCAACACTGATCAAGTTGAT
Organism: Petrolisthes manimaculis; assembly: GCA_034508575.1. Taxonomy (NCBI): domain Eukaryota; kingdom Metazoa; phylum Arthropoda; class Malacostraca; order Decapoda; family Porcellanidae; genus Petrolisthes; species Petrolisthes manimaculis. The sequence continues at coordinate 29,715 of JAWZYT010000192.1, read as the reverse complement.
TATTATTTTAATTGATGACGAAAAAATTTGATAGTTGAAATCCTTTACCTGTGAGGAAAGTAATCTTGTTATCATACCGTAATCATACACACACACACACACACACACACACACACACACACACACACACACACACACACACACACATATATATATATATATATATATATATATATATATATTTATACTACCTCTACACACACACACACACACACACCTACTATCTCTACTAACCACCTACCTCCCTGCCTCTCTGACCCACATGACAGCACCAACATCAACAGTAGGCCACGACGTCCAGTAAGTGTGCACTCACTCACTCACTCACTCACTCACACACTCGGTCTCTTAATTAGAACAACAGCCGTGGGTGATTGCCGTTCCTCTCGTTCCGGCCAGTTGGAGATCGTGTTGCTTCAGGGGGGGCCTCTTGCTTGCTTGCTTGCTTGCTTGCTTTCTTGGGTGTGTGTGCTTGATTTGCTTTCGTTTGCCTTTCTTACCTTTGCTTTGCTTTGCTTTACTTTGCTGTGGCTTGATTTAATTTATAGTGTGTTCTTGCCACGCCCACGTACTGTACCTGCAACTTGCCTACCTATTCTCTCTATGTCTTTGCAGACTCAATATGAAATTTATTATTCTGCTTCTTGGTGTGTGTGTGTGTATGTATGCTTCAATATTGGATGTAGACTTCATGCCCGTTACCTAGGCCCACGTGATCACCAGCCCCCCCCCCCCACACACACACACACATGTAATGACTGTCAATCTGGCACCCTGTATAGAGGGAGGAATGTGAAGGTAAATTCCGAACATTGCTGTGTTGGTGTTTACGACCTTTGGTTGAATTAAGACTAGTGCTGGAACTCGACTTGGAAGTTAAAGAATTCTCATCCATTCCTTTGACTGGATTTGATCTGCTGTTCAATATGAAAAGAGTCTAATTCACTGAGTGTGATGTATGTGTGTGTCCTAATACTATATATGTTCAGGTGGACAGAAAACTATAGTTTGTAATGGTATACTAGTCATGTTAACAACGAAGATAGATTTAGAATTCCATGATGGGGCCTGCAATGCATATGAGAGGAATTTCCTGTTACTCACTGATACGTCTCACACACATGAGTATCAACCCTTCAGTGACAGCAGCCGTCATATCCCTCGTTTTCGTATCCATCAGCCCTCAAAGTAACGATAGCTTTCTGTGTCATGTGTGTGAAAACGGAAGCTTGTTCGACCTCCTCATTCCTGGAGGTGATGGAGTGCCGTCTGTGTGTGAGTACGGCCACCACCTTCCCGCTGATCTCACACACACACACACACACACACACACAGTAATTGGAAGGCCCTATGTTGGTGTGAGGGGCACGTATGTTCCCACCACAGCCTCCATCGCCACACCGTTAACACATGTAGGTCGCCGCTCAGCAGGAGGGACGAAACTAGAGCCAACTGTATCGAGGAACAATAGGTTTGGTACACTACATACGGCTTGTATAATTATCGGCTTGACTAGTATATTGTTATTGTCTTTGCTTTGAGGTTTGAGTCTACTTTCTGTGACTGCATGGTGTTCTTTCATTAGTTGGATGACTTGGGAGGTGGGAGAAGAGTATACGTGTGTTCCAGTTTGTATGATGGTGATGTGTTTAGTTACACAATGTTCAACGAATCAAGGCATCTAAGTAGCAACATCATAGGGCCTTCCTTGATGATAAGAATTCTACGATCTCCAACACGTCTCTTTGGTCATTAAAAACAGGTTAGGTATCCTTGTAAATGATGCCCTCCAGCCCACAGCGGAGATGACTAACTGGAACACCTAACCGGATACTATACCAGTAAGGAAATTGGGAAAACGGGACAGAGTGGCAAGGTGAAGGGGTTGAGGTGCAGAGCTAAGGGATAAAATTATGCCAACGAAATGGAAGCTAATTATTGCTGCAAACTTTGTCAGGAATCACATTAACTGTACTGAGAATATTTTGTTATGCTTGATTGGGGATGAATTATAGAGTGTGAATTCAATAAACATAATTATAATTATTTACTTGTTTGTGTATGTAGTGATTATCATGCATTTACCTGTGTATGTAGCGGTTAACATGCACATTTGCCATATCATGATACAGTACTATTGCAGCATTAATATACAGTTAACATGTGGTAATGGGAAGCGTACACACAGGAAGGAAGGAACCGGTGCCAACACATC
>JAWZYT010000192.1:7500-17500 GCA_034508575.1 Petrolisthes manimaculis | reverse complement strand
AAGAGCATAATAGGGATCAAGGTGAGGTGGACAAACCTGTATATACTCTCTGTCAAGCCGAGTCTCATCTGGTCTCACACCCGTAGTTTAAAAAAAATTGAGGGCCCTTACTGGAGTTCTATGAATTCTCCAAACTACTCAGGCAACGGATTCCCTTTTCGAAACACTGAAGCGTTTTGTGGCCTGGATTATTTGGAGGGTTCATAGAGCTCCAGGAAGGGCCCTCATTTTTTTTTTATACTACGGGTGTCAGTTATCCTCGCTTGACTCCCATAAACTCCTGAAGGGTCAGACGGTCCTCGGTATTAAAGGGTGAGTATACTTTTGGTACATCGGAGCGCCTTGATTCCTCCAAAATATGCCAGGAAACAGGACCAGATGAACAAAAAATAATGGCATCCTGTTGCTTGGAATAGTTTGAGGGAATCAGTTGCTCCAGATTTACCAACACTGTACTTCCCCCTTAATTAAAAGGAATAAGTATTTTGTGTCAGTGAGAGAAATATAATCCTCATTTCATAACACAGAGTAAATACCCTATGTTATTAAGGGGGTATAATAGTTCTTCCATGAGGGATTGTAGGACTGCTGATGCTTCCAAAGTAAACTACAAAACAAATCCTTATTCGTTTGATGAGGTAGTCTCGTTTCCTGACATAGTTTGGGGGAGTCAGTAGCCCTCTGTTCCCTCCCTTTAAAACAGACGATCCATTCTCGTAATCATATACTGAAGGACATTATTATTATTCTGATTCCTGTCACAGCTTGGATTGAATCGGTATAGTTCTCCAGTTCATCCCTTTTTATCTCTATGGGACATATTCTGCTTCATGGCACAGTTTGGAGGAGTTTGTTTCCCTCCAATTCTCCCACGGTGCAATATGATTCCCCCCCTCCACACACACACACACACACACACACACACACACACACACACACACACACACACACACACATCCCTCCTACCTTTAGCCAAACAACATAACACATCGAGAACCAATCATGTAAAAAAAACAGCCAGGGATTTTGCGTGCACTGGTTGCGGTCCTTCCTGGTGGCTGGTGGTGGTGGTGGAGGGGGACGCGGAAGAGAGTCTGGCCGAGAACTGATCATTAGCCGGGAGAACATTAACTGCGACTAAGGCAAACACTCGACCCAACAGGAAGGGGGAAAAGAGAGAGAGAGAGGGAGAGAGAGAATGAGAGAGGAAAAAGCGGAGGAAAGATTAGATTGGGAGCAAAGAGGAAACCAATCCCCATGAGATCTCTTATTTCGTCTCACTGTTTTGAGTTTGTGTTTGTCTCTCTTTTCTCTTCTTGATTGCATTTATTATTTGACGAACGGAATTGGACATAATTTATGGACTTATTTCACTTGTCTAGTTTAACAGATGAGGATAATTAGCCGCCTCTTTGCATTAAGGGGATGGTATGCTTTTGTTACAATGGAGCGCCTTGATTCCTCCAAAGTATGCCAGGAAACAGAACCAGGGGAACAAAATTTATAATGGTGACCTGTTGCTTGGAATAGTTTGGAGGAATAATTTGTTCCACATTTACCAACACTGCGTCCTCCCCTTAATTAAGTCCCTATCTTTCTCAATAATAATTAAAAAAAAAAAAACGAGCTAAGGTTTGATACATCCTTCAAAATTATGACTACTATAAGCTACGGTGGTTGTATAGGTGTGTTGAATGCGTACCTATCCTTACATTATTATACTTACTGGGCCTAAGTACGAAAAAAAAAAAAATGATATAGACTTTGTTTGTCTTATTTCGTAAACAGAAGCAGTACTGTAATGTTTGTTAGAAAGTTAAGTAAAAAATTGCGTTGATGATTACACTCGTACTTTCATTCCTTTCTGAGACACGTATATAGACTGTTGGGTATCTGATGAGACGAAAGATGAAATGGAAAGAGCAACGAACTAGAGTGAACAAAAAAAAAAAAAAAAAAAAAAAAAAAAAAAAAAAAAAAAACATACACTTATACATACACTTACACACACATACACACACAAACTTACACATACACACAATCACAAACACATATACATACACTTACATACAAAATAGCAGAGAGAGAGAGAGAGAGAGAGAGAGAGAGAGAGAGAGAGAGAGAGAGAGAGAGAGAGAGAGAGAGAGAAAGAAAGAGAGAGAGAGAGAGAGAGAGAGATAGAGAGAGAGAGAGAGAGAGAGAGAAACAAAAAGAGAGAGAGAGAGGGGGGGGTTCCATACCGTGTGAGAAATAGTCAGCTGAGACAAGGTTAGGATCCGGCCAAACCAGGGAGGTATAATGAGACCTTGACAAACACATCAACGAGAGGCATCTGTCACACACACACACACACACACACACACACACACACACACATGTCTCCCTGCCTGCTTGCTTTACTGCTTGATTGTGTCTGTCTGTCTGTCTGTCTGTCTATCTGTCTGTCTGTCTGTCTAGCAGTGTGTTTGCTTGCTTGTTTTACTGCTTGCTTGTTTATCTTTTTGCTTGCTTTACTACTTGTTTGTTTGTTTGTTTGTTTGGCTGTCTGTTTGTTTGATGCTCTGTCTGCCATTTTTTTCTGCTTGGTGATATGCTTGTTTGTCTGCTTGTATTATGATGTGTCTGCTTGCTTATCCACATGCTTACATTTGTGTCTGTTTGTGCTTCTTTCTGCTCGCGTTTCTTTCGGCTTGTTTTTATCTCTGCTTGTTTTTCTTTCTGCTTGCGTTTCTTTCTGCTTGTGCTTCTTTCGGCTTGTTTTTTTTTCTGCTTGTGTTTCTCTCTGCCTGCTTTTCTCTTTGCCTGCTGTTCCCTTTTCTTGTTTTTACCTTCTATATGATAATGAATATTGATAATCACAAAGAAGACAATTTTCGGGGGTTGAATTGATTGGGGATGATATTTGGAAACCACACATATGAATATTCAAAATGGGAATGAATATCAAAATTTACATGTATTATCCACAGAGAATGGAGCCTTGTATCCTTTTATGAATAGATAGATAGATAGATAGATAGATAGTGATAGAGAGATAGATAGTGATAGAGAGATAGATAGTGATAGAGAGATAGATAGTGATAGAGAGATAGATAGTGATAGATAGATAGATAGATTGATTGATTAATAAATGGATTGATAAAATGATAAATAGATTAATGTATTGATGTATAGATTGATTGATCGATAGATAGATATATTAATAGATTGATATCTAGATAGATAGATTAATAGATTGATAGATAGATAGACACAGGAAAAGAGAGGGAGAGAAAGAAAGAAAGAGAGAGAGTTAGAGAGAATAGAGAGAGAGAAAGAGAGCGAGAAACTAAATAATTACCTGACCCTATTTACTTAAAGTTTACCCTCACCACCAATCATGACCTCACCTGACCCGTGATGGAGCTGAATTTTACCCCTTTTTTTTTTTTTTTTTTTTTTTTACCAAACTTCACGTTCAACATACATACAGAGAGAGAAAAAGAGAAAGAGAATCGAATCGTTTGACCCTAATCGAGGTTTGCCCGCAACCCAAGTCGTGACCTGAGCTGACCAGTGTGGGGGGAAGTCATTTAGGATAGCTTACAGTACCTGGTAAGAATCAACACACACACACACACACACACACACAAACACACACACACACACACACACGCACACACACACACACACACACACACGCACACACACACACACACACACACACACACACACACACACTAAGTAAGAGACGGACAGATAGAATAACAGAGGGAATATTGAGTTCTGTACTAAGGGATGGAGACAGAGACGTGGTATATCAGAGGTTCATGTGAAATAATTGCAATGTACACGACTTAATGCCCTTGTATCAACAACACCGAACCTTCAGATGCAGCCCTCACACTCCTACTTACCCACCTACCCACCTACCTACCTACCTACCTACCTACCTACCCATGCACCTACCCAACTACCTACCTACCTACCCACCCACTACTTACACTCCTACCCATGCACCTACCTACCCACCTACACTCCTACCCATGCACCTACCTACCATTCCTCTCAACAATCCAACACACACACCTCTAATACACAACTCTCCCCTAATTCCTTCTTCCCCCGACACACCTTCTCTACGGTCTTCCTTCACTCTTTATTAACCTCCCACCCCATCCCTCCTCGTCTTGTCTCTCTCTTCCCTCTACATAAGCATCCAGCCCAACCCTCCTCGTCTTGTCTCGTCCTTCCCTCTTCACAAGCATCCAGCCTAACCCTCCTTGTCTTGTCTCGTCCTTCCCTCTTCTCAAGCATCCAGCCCAACCCTCCTCCTGCGGCTGTGTCTTCAACGGGATACCCAAAATGAGATTCCTGTGCCTAATGGAAGTTGAAGCCTGATAGATCAATGGTCAGCCGGTATTTTCCAGGACTGAAGTATGAGACTGAATTCACTGAAGCATAAAATATTGTTAGACACTAAGAAGCCTGAGTGTGATTCATATTTATACTCCGAGTAATATGATATATATTTTTATTATTACTGTGTTTTTTTGCTCTTACTTCTCTTATGAACTAATATTACTGTAAATTTACTTAATCTGAAACTCGAAAAAAAAAAAATGACAAACGCAGATGTCTGATGGACCGAATGGAGAGAGGAGTGGATTGAGATGGGTTAGGTTGGTTAAAGAGAGGTGTGGGGAGAGTCTGTCTGGGTTTAGGGTAGGTGGGTGTGGTAGGCTTGAGTCAGACTGGGTTGGATGGGTGTGTTGGGGTATTTCACAGGTTTGGGTATGGAGGGATGATGTAAGAGAGTAGAGGTAAAGTAGAGAAAGAAGTGGGTGACGTAGGATGATGTGTTACTGGGTTGTATGGGGATGGATTACTTATTAAGAGAAGTGGGGTTGGTTGAGTTGGATGAGTGGATGTGTGTGTGACTGGGGTGTGAAGTGAGAAAGAAGGGGTGACGGAGAAGAAATGAGTTAGAATCGGGTAGAGTAGGCTGGAGTGTAACTGGGTTGGGTGGATCGAAATTAAGAGAAGAGGAGGAGTTGGTTGTCATGAGTGTGTGGTTAGGGTGTAAAGTGAGGAGAATTCGGTGGCAGAGAGGAACTGAGTTAGGGTCGAGTAGACTTGGTTGTGGTGTGTCAGGTCATGGTGGGATGGAGTGTGTGTGTGTGTGTGTGTCAGGGCATGGTGGGATGGAGTGTGTGTGTGTGTGTGGTGAAGAAAATCAGGTATCCAAATAATCAGAGTCTATGTATGCCCCACCGGTTCAATCTTTTCATTATCTTTTTTGGATTACATGAGTATAATGTAATATTTAGTCGTCTGGTTAAGTTACTGTATAGTTTCATTTGAGACATCGTGTTAATAAAGGGTCACACGTTCGCATTTTTTTCATTATCCAGGATTTCAGTCGACCTACAAAGGCACTCATTTATATTTGTAAGGCCGCGAGAATAGGAGCGACTTTCACACATTCCTTGCAACAGCTAATCGCTAACAATAGTGCTTAGTTTTTTGGTCACACGGAGTATTAGACTTTCGGCAGTTTGGGGTATATTCTCTCTCAAGTTGTTCTAATCACATGAGAACTCGGTGACCCCAAACATCTGGAGTTTCTCTGGGAATGATATCGTGGCCTCTCAATTCCTCAACTACTCGGCTATTACCTTCTATAAAGTGTTAATATATCCAACACATAATTTTCTAACAGGTTTTCTTGTATCCAACAGATAATTTTCTACAAGATTTTAATGTATCAAACACAAAATTAACATACAGTCTATTACGTTTCTGGTTGGCATTTACATTTAACTCACATTATTTTTTAATGGAGTTGATGGGCCTTTCTGGTGCCTGTGTGAATGTAGATATGCATGTGTTTATGTCGTCATGCCTGCCTTGTGTGTGTGTGTGTGTGTGTGTGTGTGTGTGTGTCTGTGTGTGTGTGTGTGTGTGTGTGTGTTCTCTAGCTAGCATTGTGACGCAAATATACAACATAACGTGTAGTGGGTGTAGGTAGGTGAATATATGTACCCTTAATTGCTTGAGCCTCACAGCAAATGTATATGACAAAAATCATAATAATAACTTTTGTGGAACTTCCGTTTAATCATATCTTGAAAAACAGACAGACAGACAGAGACAAACACACAGAAAGAGAGAAACAGACAGAGACAACCACGCAAAAAGACAGAAACAGACAAAAACAAACACACAGAAAGAAACAGACAGATGCAAACACACAAAAAGAGAGAAACAGACAGAAACAAACACACAGAAAGATAGAAACAGACTGAGACAAACACACAGAAAGAGAGAAACAGACAGAGAAAAACACAAAAAGAAAGAAACAGACAGAGACAAATACAAAAAGAGAGAAACAGACAGAGACAAACACACAAAAAGAGAGAAACAGACAGACACAAACACACAAAAAGAGAGAAACAAACAGAAACAAACACACAGAAAGAGAGAAACAGATAGACAAACACACAAAAAGAGAGAAACAGACAGAGAAAAGCACACAGAAAGAGAGAAACAGACAGAGACAAACACACAAAAAGAGAGAAACAGCCAGAGAAAAACACAAAAAGAGAGAAACAGACAGAAACAAAACACACAGAAAGAGAGAAACAGAAAGAGAGAGAAATAAAACTGGACCCAAGTAAGTGAGTGAGGATGAATGGTCCAGAGTCGTATGTATTTTATTTTCGTCGGCCAAACTCATCTTGCTCTGCGTTAATTAAGTCCACCTCAAACAAATTAGGTAGTAGTTTGAAGCGACGGTACACAGGAGGCGCTTGACTACGGGTTAATTGCCGTAACAGTATGGTGGTGGTGGTGGTGGTGGTAGTGGTAGTGGTGGTGAGAGAGAGAGAGAGAGAGAGAGAGAGAGAAAGAGAGATTAAACCCATAGTGAGCAAAGGGAAAGGAAGGAAACAGAAATTTTTTCAAACTTTTTTTTTTTTTTTTTTTTTTTTTTTTTGGTCCTGTTTTTTTTTCATACTCTGAAGGAATCAAGTCGTTCTAATGTACCAAGAGTATATTACCCACTTAGTTAGATAATTGGAGGTTAGCGAGTCCTTCAGATAGAGCCACGAAACACCACCTATATGGATGGAGCTTGTTTCGTGGCATAGTCAGGAGGAATCAGAAGCCTCCAATTTTCATACACATTCACGGGGTCCTTAACTGTAATGTATCTAGGCATCTCGAAAGATAGGGGACACGATTTTGATTTTGGATCATTCGAATTATTTGTTAGGATGTTTCTATGTTCCTTTCATATATATTTTTTCCTCATCACAACCCTTTATATTCAATTATATCTGTATATTGACTAACACTAGATAGGTTTGTAAATCTAGAGTAAAATGAAAACAAGCTAATGGTATAGAAACACCTTGAATAATAACCAGTTTCCAAGCGATGCTGTTAGTATATTTAAATTGTGATTAATGATTTTAGAAGACTGTATTGGTGTATGGAGAAATCAGAGACTGTCAATTTGGTAAGCAATATAAAAGAAATGTAATGTATTGGTTCCCAAATCATGGATTGTGGCAGTACATTCCTTACTTCACTCGTGTCAACATTGCCTTGGCTCTTTTCCTGACTCTCTCTTTTCTTCTGTGTTCTTTCTCACTTGGGTTTCTTTTGTGTGTTTGTGCAGAATGAATCAATGAATTGGGTACAGTTGCGAACGGTAATTTTAAATATAGTTTAATCTATTTTACTTATTGATTTTATTCATTGGTGGTGCACATACAGTTATGGGAAGACGCTGTGCAAATCATGATAAGAATAGTGAACCAATGTGCATTGTGTTTGTGTATCGGAAAGTTATTAAAGGGGTGTGGGAATAGGGGGACAGGCTTGGGGGGGGGGGGGTGCAGGACTAGGGGAACAGGCTTGGGGGGGGGGGTTGGGGGGTGCAGGAGTAGGGGGACAGGCTTGGGGGGGGGGAGGGGGTATGGGTGTGTGGGAATATGGGACATTCTTTCTACCCACCCTAAGCCTGTCCCCTTATTCCCGCATCATCCCCCCATTCCCCTCCCCCATGCCTGTCCCCTACTCCCACACCCCCTTAATTGTATTGAAAAATGTGAGTAAATCGATCATATCAGATTGTGGAATATCTGTTTAGTATTTAGAATTAGAATGACGAGCCTGATGAGAGTTGGTTGATAGTCACTGGACACAGACTAAACAAAAACTTAAATGTCCAATCCTCGTGTGAAACAATCTGACACCCCATACGATAATGGATACTGAATAAATATCTTGTTTATTCCCAGGGCATCATGAGCTGATCCCAGTCATTTATACAGAACCATCAGACCCCTCCTGCCCCATTTTATTTCATTTCAATTTTAATTTTATTTATTATTATATATATATATATAGAGAGAGAGAAACGGGCAAGTTGGTAGATAGGTCGGTAGGTCTCCATGACACACCAACTCTTCCACCAAATTGCTCACTCAGCTGGCCGCCTCTCTGGTGCCGTTAGGGTCTAAATACGGCTGGTGACCGACCGCCTTTGGTGCTCTTCCTATATTTATCTAACTTATTCGCTCACAGTATATTCCTCCGTGTGTTAATGGTAAGGACGCGAGTGGAGATTAATGAGGATCAGAACCGTTGAAAGGACTAGCTCCTCCCTCCGTATCTTAAATGAATAAATCTTTTGTCTTAAATTCTAGGTTGGGATTTTTATCTTTCGTGCTAAGACAACTTTTTTTTTTTTTTTTTTTTTTTTTACCAGTGTTAGCTTCTTGGCCAGTTCTTGTCCATTTTTCTCCTACTGTCAGATTTTGTTGTCTCATGATTCGTCCAGATTTTGGGGTGAACTACGGGAATCCACTCGGCGACAAGTTAGATGACAGAGGAATCCTTCAGTAACCGTATGACCAGAGGATAGAGGAAGATTTTACTGGTGAGAATCAGTAACTCTCCAATTTCGACACACGTAAATTTAGCCATATTGTTGCATAAAATATACTTGAGAACTTCATGCCAAAGTCGTAAGGCATGAGAGGTGACGCACGCAAGAGTGTCCATGTGCGAGTGGGTTTACATATACCTTTGTATTGGGAAACATAATATTTGACATCATCATTTGTGTTTGACTCTCGACCCTTGACACCGTTAGATCATCAGCCCGTGGAGGAGACCGTCTGTTTCATAGATTAATGCATAGAGTATATATATATATGCACAGAAAATGACAATACACAATATCATGACATACGCACACATACACACACACACAGACGCGCAGTTTGAAACAGACATTCAGACACGCACATGCACTTTGAAACACACACACACACACCAGGTAACTGTACCCGGCATCTCTCACTCTCTGTATACACAAGAACTCTGTGAAGAACCCTCCCAGTGTCTGACCTAAAATTTGGAAAAAAGGGAGAAAAGATTAAAAGAAAAGAGCGCACTTGGGGCATCACAGTGACTCAGGTTGACCTCACGTCCCCTTGACCCTCTCCCTCTCCTTTTCCCTCTCCTGCCCTAGCCTTCTCCCTCTCCTGCACGGCCCCTCTCCCTCTCTCCTGCCCGGCCCCTCTCCCTCTCCCTCTCTTCTGCTCTGTCCCACTCCCTCTCCCTCTCTCCTGCCCTGGTCCCCATCTCGCATCAGGCCCCACACTCCCGTCGCCTCCCACTGATATCCTGTGCTCATTGATTTCTCCTTCTCCACTCATGTGTCCCGTTCGTTTCCTGTCCCACACTCTCTCTCTGTTTGTATGTTGCCTCCACTCTCTGTTTTCGGATCTACTCTCTACTTCCCCATCTCTCATACGATTCCATACCTCTTCCTTTCCCTTCGTCTTTACATTCATTCATCCATTCGTCTTTGTCCTGCCCTTATTCATCTCTACTGTACACCCAAATTTGCCACCTACTGTATCTATGGAAGATTCTATGCCATCTGTCGCTGCCCTCTCTGTCCTAGTTATACCATCCTTTTCTGCTCACAAGTATTAAATGT
>JAWZYT010000192.1:0-2500 GCA_034508575.1 Petrolisthes manimaculis | reverse complement strand
CTCGGGCAAGCAAGTGAGGCGACAGGACTTTTGCCGCCAACTGTACATGGCCACATCTGACTACCCACTCAACATTTTAGTTAGTCAAGTTCCACTTTACATTGGCTATAGAGGTCTTAGTGATTCAATGATAAAAAAACAAAAAAAAAAACAGGGTTTATTACAAAGAATCGAAAGATATTGCCATATACACTCATATTTTTCTTACACTATACATCATTCTATACATCATTCTGTACTAGGTTTGGAGATGCAGTATAGCTACCACGGGAAATATAAACAATATGAAAATTTATACAGGGTAATAACTACAGTATATTCTTGGCAAATGTTTAAACTTCTGATTCCTCCATAATGTCTCACAAAATAGACCACCTGTACTTGGGTATTGTTTCCCAAAAGCAGTAAAGAGAAATCTAGAGCCTTAGAGTTTGCCAGCAACATAACGTTAATCCGTTAATGAATACGTTGTCAATGGGTGAAAGCGTCATATATATGGTACATAAATTTCTACATCCAGATTGATAAGTAAATATATAAGTGAATAACTTGATTACAGATCAGTAAATTAAAACTAAAAGAATGGATGGATGAATGGATGGACAGATAAAAGGATAAATTGGTTGGATATATAAATAAAAAAGAGAATTGGATTGAAACAAAGGTAGACAGAAAAGAATTAGAGAAAAAAAAACATCTATAGAGTCTAAAGATTAATTAATAGATAGACAGATAGAAAAGCATAACAAGACTGAAAACAAGTGAATGGTAGAGAGACAAAAACAGAGAGGGAGTGAGACAGACTAGAAAAGAAATGCAACTGAAGGATTAGGTAGGTTTGGTAAGACGGTGCATGGTACAGTCACGAGCACTAATAATAAGTATTCAGGTGTGCTTCGAATACCTAGAGGCAGTAAATAAAGTACCAATAAGATCTCCATTGGAATGAGTTCGTTGGTGAATGGGAAAGTTCAAAGCTCGAATCAAAGCTGTATACTTATTTGTTCTCGTGACGGTACAGTAGTGGTCAGTAATAATCCACATATTTAACAATTTACTTTAACAATTTACTTTAACAATTTACTTTAACAATTTACTTTAACAATTTACTTTAACAATTTACTTTAACAATTTACTTTAACAATTTACTTTAACAATATACTTTAACAATTTACTTTAACAATTTACTTTAACAATTTACTTTAACACAACTTTAACAATTTACTCTCTAATGGTTTCATGTTCACATATAATGTTATTATTTTAAGTAGTGTGTAGCTGCTTGTATTAATTAAAAGATGGTACTTAACCTATATATTGGAAACTTGATCAGCTAGGAAACAGAGGGAGGCTGTCAAAGTATTACGTGACTTTCCCTTATAATTATGGATGATGATTTTTGACCACGACTGTACATGTGGGTTTAGTGGGTGAGATGAATAACAAAGCAAGAGGTCAGGAGTCGAAACAGACCCGAACTTCTCATCTTTAATTAAGTAAATACGGGACTATTTTCACGGCGTTTCTTACAATAACAACACGAGTCGGTCTGATGGGGAGGAGGAGGTGGTGGAGGTGTTGGTGTTGGTGGAGGGAACCGTGAGAGAGTAATGCCCAAGTAAGGGGTAGAAAGGAAAGGAATTGAGACCGGAAGACGAACAGACAAACACAGACACACAGACTGACAGACACACAGACTGACAGACACACAGACTGACAGACACACAGACTGACTGACACACAGATTGACAGATATACAGACACAGACATACAGACTGACAGACAGACATACAGACAGACAGACACACAGGCAAAGACAGACACACACAGACAGACACACAGGTAAAGACAGACACACAGACAAAGACAGACACACACAGACAGACACACAGGCAAAGACAGACAGACACACAGGCAAAGATAGGAACAGACAGACAAACAAACAGACAGACACAAGCATAGACAGACAGACACACAGAAACAGACAGACAGACACACAGAAACAGACAGACAGACACACAGAAACAGACAGACAGACACAAGCACAGACAGACATAGACAGACAGACAAACAGACACACAGAAACAGACAGACAGACACACAGACAGACAGACAGACACAAGCACAGACAGACATAGACAGACAGACAGACAGATAGAGATGGAGACGGAGACAGACAGATAGAGATAGAGACGGAGACAGAGAAAGTGAGAGAAAGAGACATGAGAGAGAGAGAGAGACAGACGGAGACAGAGAAAGTGAGAGAGAGACGGAGACAGAGAAAGTGAGAGAAAGAGACATGAGAGAGAGAGAGAGAGAGAGAGAGAGAGAGAGAGAGAGAGAGAGAGAGAGAGAGAGAGAGAGAGAGAGAGAGAGAGAGAGAGAGAGAGAGAGAGAGACAGAGACAGAGCAGAAAAAGTAGGAAGGGGAAGAAAAGGTCAAGAAAATCAGAGTGGGGGATGCAGCCAGGTCAAACTTACCGCAATACATGTCACAGATT
>JAWZYT010000191.1:22500-50000 GCA_034508575.1 Petrolisthes manimaculis | reverse complement strand
TCTCTCTCTCTCTCTCTACTGTATATAGTGAAGATGTGTGTATAGTGAAGATGTGTGCATAGTGAAGATGTGTGTATAGTGAAGATGTGTGTATAGTGAAGATGTGTGTATAGTGAAGATGTGTGTAGTGAAGATGTGTGTATAGTGAAGATGTTTGAATAGTGAAGATGTGTGTATAGTGAAGATGTATGCATAGTGATGATGTGTGTAGTGAAGATGTGTGAATAGTGAAGATGTGTGTAATGAAGATGTGTGTGTAGTGAAGATGTGTTTATAGTGAAGATGTGTGTATAGTGAAGATGTGTGTATAGTGAAGATGTGTGTAAGTGAAGATGTGTGTAGTGAAGATGTGTATATAGTGAAGATGTGTGTATAGTGAAGATGTGTGTATAGTGAAGATGTGTGTATAGTGAGAGATGTGTGTATAGTGAAGATGTGTGTATAGTGAAGATGTGTATATAGTGAAGATGTTTGAATAGTGAAGATGTGTGTATAGTGAAGATGTGTGTATAGTGATGATGTGTGTAGTGAAGATGTGTGTATAGTGAAGATGTGTGTAGTGCAGATGTGTGAATAGTGAAGATGTGTATATAGTGAAGATGTGTGTATAGTGAAGATGTGTGTATAGTGAAGATGTGTGTATAGTGAAGATGTGTGTATGGTGAAGATGTGTGTATAGTGAAGATGTGTGTATAGTGAAGATGTGTGTATAGTGAAGATGTGTGTATGGTGAAGATGTGTGTAGTGAAGATGTGTGTCATGAAGATGTGTGTGTAGTGAAGATGTTTGTGTAGTGACGATGTGCGTATAGTGAAGATGTGTGTAGTGAAGATGTGTGTATAGTGAGTAATGAGTGGCGAGTGGCGAGTGGCGAGTGGCGAGTAATGAGTGGCAAGTAATGAGTGGCAAGTAATGAGTGGCGAGTGGCGAGTAATGAGTGGCGAGTAATGAGTGGTGAGTAATGAGTGGCGAGTAATGAGTGGCAAGTAATGAGTGGCGAGTAATAAGTGGCGAGTAATGAGTGGCGAGTAATGAGTGGCAAATGGCAAGTAATGAGTTTCGAGTGGCGAGTGGCGAGTAATGAGTGGCGAGTAATGAGTGGCGAGTAATGAGTGGCGAGTGGCGAGTAATGAGTGACGAGTGGCGAGTAATGAGTGGCGAGTAATGATTGGTGAGTGGCAAGTAATGAGTGGTGAGTAATGGGTGGCGAGTGTTGAGTGGCGAGTAATGAGTGGCGAGTGGCGAGTCATGAGTGGCGAGTAATGAGTGGCGAGTGGCGAGTAATGAGTGATGAGTGGCGAGTAATGAGTGGCGAGTGGCGAGTAATGAGTGGTGAGTAATGAGTGGCGAGTAATGAGTGGCGAGTGGCGAGTAATGAGTGACGAGTAATGAGTGGAGAGTGGCGAGTAATGAGTGGCGAGTGGCGAGTAATGAGTGGCGAGTAATGAGTTGTGAGTAATGAGTGGCGAGTAATGAGTGGCAAGTAATGAGTGGCGAGTAATGAGTGGCGAGTAATGAGTGGCGAGTGGCGAGTAATGAGTGGCGAGTAATGAGTGGTGAGTAATGAGTGGCGAGTAATGAGTGGCGAGTAATGAGTGGCGAGTGGCGAGTAATGAGTGGCGAGTAATGAGTGGCGAGTAATGAGTGGCGAGTAATGAGTGGTGAGTGGCGAGTAATGAGTGGCGAGTGGCGAGTGGCGAGTAATGAGTGGCAAGTAATGAGTGGCAAGTGGCAAGTAATGAGTGGCAAGTAATGAGTGGTGTGTAATGAGTGGCGAGTAATGAGTGGCGAGTAATGAGTGGCGAGTGGCGAGTAATGAGTGGCAAGTAATGAGTGGCGAGTAATGAGTGGCGAGTGACGAGTGGCGAGTAATGAGTGGCGAGTAATGAGTGGCGAGTAATGAGTGGGGAGTGGCGAGTAATGAGTTTCGAGTGGCGAGTGGCGAGTAGTGAGTGGCGAGTAATGAGTGGCGAGTAATGAGTGGCGAGTGGCGAGTAATGAGTGGCGAGTAATGAGTGGCGAGTAATGAGTGGCGAGTGGCGAGTGATGAGTGGCGAGTAAAGAGTGGCGATTGGCAAGTAATGAGTGGCAAGTAATGAATGGTGAGTAATGGGTGGCGAGTGTTGAGTGGCGAGTAATGAGTGGCGAGTGGCGAGTGGCGAGTAATGAGTGGCGAGTAATGAGTGGCGAGTTATGAGTGGCAAGTAATGAGTTGCGAGTAATGAGTGGGGAGTAATGAGTGGCGAGTGGCAAGTGGCGAGTGGCGAGTAATGAGTGGCGAGTAATGAGTGGCGAGTGGCGAGTAATGAGTGGCGAGTGGCGAGTGGCGAGAAATGAGTGGCGAGTAATGAGTGGCGAGTAATGAGTGGCGAGTGGCGAGTAATGAGTTTCGAGTGGCGAGTGGCGAGTAATGAGTGGCGAGTAATGAGTGGCGATTGGCGAGTAATGAGTGGCGAGTAATGAGTTGCGAGTAATGAGTGGCGAGTGGCAAGTAATGAGTGGTGAGTGGTGAGTAATGAGTGGCGAGCAATGAGTGGTGAGTAATGAGTGGCGAGAGGCAAGTGGCGAGTAATGAGTGGCAAGTAATGAGTGGTGAGTAATGGGTGGCGAGTGTTGAGTGGTGAGTAATGAGTGGCGAGTGGCGAGTGGCGAGTAATGAGTGGCGAGTAATGAGTGGCGAGTGGCGAGTAATGAGTGGTGAGTAATTAGTGGCGAGTAATGAGTGGCGAGTGGCGAGGAATGAGTGGTGAGTGGCGAGTAATGAGTGGTGAGTTATGAGTGGTGAGTAATGGGTGGCGAGTGTTGAGTGGCGAGTAATGAGTGGCGAGTAATGAGTGGTGAGTGGCGAGTGGCGAGTAATGAATGGTGAGTGGCGAGTAATGAGTGGCAAGTGGCAGGTAATGAGTGGCGAGTGGCGAGTGGCGAGTAATGAGTGGCGATTAATGAGTGGCGAGTGGCGAGTAATGAGTTTCGAGTGGCGAGTGGCGAGTAATGAGTGACGAGTAATGAGTGGTGAGTGGCGAGTAATGAGTGGCGAGTGGCGAGTAATGAGTGGCGAGTGGCGAGTAATGAGTGGCGAGTAATGAGTGGTGAGTGGCGAGTGGCGAGTAATGAATGGTGAGTGGCGAGTAATGAGTGGCAAGTGGCAGGTAATGAGTGGCGAGTGGCGAGTGGCGAGTAATGAGTGGCGATTAATGAGTGGCGAGTGGCGAGTAATGAGTTTCGAGTGGCGAGTGGCGAGTAATGAGTGACGAGTAATGAGTGGTGAGTGGCGAGTAATGAGTGGCGAGTGGCGAGTAATGAGTGGCGAGTGGCGAGTAATGAGTGGCGAGTAATGAGTGGCGAGTAATGAGTGGCAAGTAATGAGTGGCGAGTAATGAGTGGCGAGTAATGATTGGCGAGTTGCGAGTAATGAGTGGCGAGTAATGAGTGGCGAGTAACGAGTGACGTGTAATGAGTGGCGAGTAATGAGTGGCGAGTAATGAGTGGCGAGTGGCGAGTAATGAGAGGCGAGTAATGAGTGGCAAGTGGCGAGTAATAAGTGGCGAGTGGCGAGTGTTGAGTGGAAAGTAATGAGTGGCAAGTAATGAGTGGCGAGTAATGAGTCGCGAGTTGCGAGTAATGAGTGGCGAGTAATGAGTGGCAAGTGGCGAGTAATGAGTGGCGAGTAATGAGTGGCGAGTGGCGAGTGGCGAGTAATGAGTGGCAAGTAATGAGTGGCGAGTGGCGAGTAATGAGTTTCGAGTGGCGAGTGGCGAGTAATGAGTGACGAGTAATGAGTGGTGAGTGGCGAGTAATGAGTGGCGAGTGGCGAGTAAAGAGTGGCGAGTAATGAGCGGCGAGTAATGAGTGGCGAGTGGCGAGTAATGAGTGGCGAGTAATAAGTGGCGAGTAATGAGTGGCGAGTGGCGAGTAATGAGTGGCGAGTGGCGAGTAATGAGTGGCGAGTGGCGAGTAATGAGTGGCAAGTAATGAGTGGCGAGTAATGAGTGGCGAGTGGCGTGTAATGAGTTTCGAGTGGCGAGTGGCGAGTGGCGAGTGGTGAGTAATGAGTGGCGAGTTATGAGTGGCGAGTAATGAGTGGCGAGTAATGAGTGGCGAGTAATGAGTGGCGAGTAATGTGTGGCGAGTGGCGAGTAATGAGTGGCGAGTAATGAGTTTCGAGTGTCGAGTAATGAGTGGCGAGTAATGAGTGGCGAGTAATGAGTGGCGAGTAATGAGTGGCAAGTAATAAGTGGTGAGTAATGGGTGGCGAGTGTTGAGTGGCGAGTAATGAGTGGCGAGTGGCGAGTAATGAGTGGCAAGTAATGAGTTTTCGAGTGGCGAGTAATGAGTGGCGGGTAATGAGTGGCGAGTGGCGAGTGGCGAGAAATGAGTGGCGAGTAATGAGTGGCGAGTAATGAGTGGCGAGTGGCGAGTAATGAGTTTCGAGTGGCGAGTGGCGAGTAATGAGTGGCGAGTAATGAGTGGCGAGTGGCGAGTAATGAGTGGCGAGTAATGAGTGGTGAGTAATGAGTGGCGAGTACCGAGTTGCGAGTAATGAGTGGCAAGTAATGAGTGGCGAGTGTTGAGTGGCGAGTAATGAGTGGCGAGTATTGAGTGGCGAGTAATGAGTGGCGAGTGACAAGTGGCGAGTAATGAGTGGCGAGTAATGAGTGGCGAGTGGCGAGTAATGAGTGGCAAGTGGCGAGTAATGAGTGGCGAGTGGCGAGTAATGAGTGGCGAGTAATAAGTGGCGAGTAATGAGTGGCGAGTGGCGAGTAATGAGTGGCGAGTAATAAGTGGCAAGTAATGAGTGGCGAGTGGCGAGTAATGAGTGGCAAGTGGCGAGTAATGAGTCGCGAATAATGAGTTGTGAGTAATGAGTGGCGAGTGGCGAGTGGCGAGTAATTAGTGGCAAGTAATAAGTGGTGAGTAATGGGTGGCGAGTGTTGAGTGGCGAGTAATAAGTGGCGAGTGGCGAGTGGCGAGTAATGAGTGGCGAGTAATGAGTGGAGAGTAATGAGTGGCGAGTGGCGAGTATTGAGTGGCGAGTAATGAGTGGCGAGTAATGAGTGGCGAGTAATGAGTGGCGAGTAATGAGTGGCGAGTAATGAGTGGTGAGTGGCGAGTAATGAGTGGCAAGTGGCGAGTGGCGAGTAATGAGTGGCGAGTAATGAGTGGCGAGTGGCAAGTAATGAGTGGCAAGTAATGAGTGGTGAGTAATGGGTGGCGAGTGTTGAGTGGCGAGTAATGAGTGGCGAGTGGCGAGTGGCGAGTAATGAGTGGCGAGTATTGAGTGGCGAGTGGCGAGTAATGAGTTGCGAGTGGCGAGTGGCGAGTAATGAGTGGCGAGTAATGAGTGGCGAGTAATGAGTGGCGAGTAATGAGTAATGAGTGGCAAGTAATGAGTGGCGAGTGTTGAGTGGCGAGTAATGAGTGGCGAGTAATGAGTGGCGAGTAATGAGTGGCGAGTAATGAGTGGCGAGTGGCGAGTAATGAGTGGCGAGTAATGAGTGGCGAGTGGCGAGTAATGAGTGGCGAGTGGCGAGTAATGAGTGGCGAGTAATGAGTGGCGAGTGGCAAGTAATGAGTGGCAAGCAATGAGTGGTGAGTAATGGGTGGCGAGTGTTGAGTGGCGAGTAATGAGTGGCGAGTGGCGAGTGGCGAGTGGCGAGTAATGAGTGGCGAGTGGCGAGTAATGAGTGGCGAGTAATGAGTGGCGAGTAATGAGTGGCGAGTAATGAGTAATGAGTGGCAAGTAATGAGTGGCGAGAAATGAGTGGCAAGTGGCGAGTGGGGAGTGGCGAGTGGCGAGTAATGAGTGGTGAGTAATGGGTGGCGAGTGTTGAGTGGCGAGTAATGAGTGGCGAGTAATGAGTGGCGAGTAATGAGTGGCGAGTAATGAGTGGCGAGTGGCGAGTAATGAGTGGCGAGTAATGAGTGGCGAGTGGCGAGTAATGAGTGGCGAGTGGCGAGTAATGAGTGGCGAGTAATGAGTGGCGAGTGGCAAGTAATGAGTGGCAAGCAATGAGTGGTGAGTAATGGGTGGCGAGTGTTGAGTGGCGAGTAATGAGTGGCGAGTGGCGAGTGGCGAGTGGCGAGTAATGAGTGGCGAGTGGCGAGTAATGAGTGGCGAGTAATGAGTGGCGAGTAATGAGTGGCGAGTAATGAGTAATGAGTGGCAAGTAATGAGTGGCGAGAAATGAGTGGCAAGTGGCGAGTGGGGAGTGGCGAGTGGCGAGTAATGAGTGGTGAGTAATGAGTGGCAAGTGGCGAGTAATGAGTGGCGAGTGGCGAGTAATGAGTGGCGAGTAATGAGTGGCGAGTAATAAGTGGCAAGTGGCGAGTGGAGAGTGGCGAGTGGCGAGTAATGAGTGGTGAGTGGCGAGTAACGAGTGGCGAGTGGTGAGTATAGAGTGGCGAGTGGCGAGTAATGAGTGGCGAGTAATGAGTGGCGAGTAATGAGTGGCGAGTAATGAGTGGCGAGTAATGAGTGGCGAGTGGCGAGTAATGAGTTTCAAGTGGCGAGTGGCTAGTGGCGAGTAACGAGTGGCGAGTAATGAGTGGTGAGTAATGAGTGGCGAGTAATGAGTGGCGAGTAATGAGTGGCGAGTAAAGAGTGGCGAATGGCGAGTAATGAGTGGCGAGTGGCGAGTAATGAGTGGCCAGTAATGAGTGGCGAGTAATGAGTGGCGAGTAATGAGTGGCGAGTGGCGAGTGGCGAGTGGGGAGTGCAAATGACGAGTAATGAGTGGTAAGTGGCGAGTAGTGAGTGGCGAGTGGCGAGTGGCGAGTAATTAGTGGCGAGTGGCAAGTGGCGAGTAATGAGTGGCGAGTGGCGAGTAATGAGTTTCGAGTGGTGAGTGGCGAGTGGCGAGTAACGAGTGGTGAGTAATGAGTGGCGAGTAATGAGTGGCGAGTAATGAGTGGCGAGTGGCGAGTAATGAGTGGCGAGTGGCGAGTAATGAGTTTCGAGTGGCGAGTGGCGAGTAATGAGTGGCGAGTGGCAAGTAATGAGTGGCGAGTAATGAGTGGCGAGTAATGAGTGGCGAGTAATGAGTGGCGAGTAATGAATGGCGAGTAATGAGTGGTGAGTGGCGAGTAATGAGTGGCAAGTGGTGAGTGGCGAGTAATGAGTGGCGATTGGCAAGTAATGAGTGGCAAGTAATGAGTGGTGAGTAATGGGTGGCGAGTATTGAGTGGCGAGTAATGAGTGGCTAGTGGCGAGTGGCGAGTAATGAGTGGCAAGTAATGAGTGGCGAGTATTGAGTGGCGAGTGGCGAGTAATGAGTGGCGAATGGCGAGTGGCGAGTAATGAGTGGCGAGTAATGAGTGGCAAGTAATGAGTGGCGAGTAATGAGTAATGAGTGGCAAGTAATGAGTGGCGAGTGTTGAGTGGCGAGTAATGAGTGGCGAGTAATGAGTGGCGAGTAATGAGTGGCGAGTAATGAGTGGCGAGTGGCGAGTAATGAGTGGCGAGTGGCGAGTAATGAGTGGCGAGTGGCGAGTGGGGAGTGGCGAGTGGGGAGTGGCGAGTGGCGAGTAATGAGTGGTGAGTGGCGAGTAATGAGTAGCGAGTAAAGAGTGGCGAGTGGCGAGTAATGATTGGCGAGTGGCGAGTGGCGGGTAATGAGTTTCGAGTGGCGAGTGGCGAGTGGCCTGTAATGAGTGGCGAGTAATGAGTGGCGAGTATTGAGTGGCGAGTAATGAGTGAAGAGTAATGAGTGGCGAGTAATGAGTGGCAAGTAATGAGTGGCGAGTGGCAAGTGGCGAGTAATGAGTGGCGAGTAATGAGTGGCGAGTGGCGAGTATTGAGTGGCGAGTAATGAGTGGCGAGTAATGAGTGGCGAGTAATGAGTGGCGAGTAATGAGTGGCGAGTAATGAGTGGCAAGTGGCGAGTAATGAGTGGTGAGTGGCGAGTAATGAGTGGCGAGTAATGAGTGGCGAGTAATGAGTGGCGAGTAATGAGTGGCGAGTGGCGAGTGGGGAGTGGCGAGTGGCGAGTAATGAGTGGTGAGTGGCGAGTAATGAGTAGCGAGTGGCGAGTGGTGAGTAAAGAGTGGCGAGTGGCGAGTAATGAGTGGCGAGTAATGAGTGGCGAGTAATGAGTGGCGAGTGGCGAGTAATGAGTTTCAAGTGACGAGTGGCGAGTGGCGAGTAACGAGTGGCGAGTAATGAGTGGTGAGTAATGAGTGGCGAGCAATGAGTGGCGAGTAATGAGTGGCTAGTAAAGAGTGGCGAATGGCGAGTAATGAGTGGCGAGTGGCGAGTAATGAGTGGCCAGTAATGAGTGGCGAGTAATGAGTGGCGAGTAATGAGTGGCGAGTGGCGAGTGGGGAGTGCGAATGACGAGTAATGAGTGGTGAGTGGCGCGTAGTGAGTGGCGAGTGGCGAGTGGCGAGTAATTAGTGACGAGTGGCAAGTGGCGAGTAATGAGTGGCGAGTAATGAGTGGCGAGTAATGAGTGGCGAGTAATGAGTTTCGAGTGGCGAGTGGCGAGTGGCGAGTAACGAGTGGAGAGTAATGAGTGGCGAGTAATGAGTGGAGAGTAATGAGTGGCGAGTAATGAGTGGCGAGTGGCGAGTAATGAGTTTCGAGTGGCGAGTGGCAAGTAATGAGTGGCGAGTGGCGAGTAATGAGTGGCGAGTAATGAGTGGCGAGTAATGAGTGGCGAGTAATGAGTGGCGAGTAATGAGTGGCGAGTAATGAGTGGCGAGTTATGAGTGGTGAGTGGCGAGTAATGAGTGGCAAGTGGCGAGTGGCGAGTAATGAGTGGCGAGTAATGAGTGGCGAGTGGCAAGTAATGAGTGGCAAGTAATGAGTGGTGAGTAATGGGTGGCGAGTGTTGAGTGACGAGTAATGAGTGGCGAGTGGCGAGTGGCGAGTAATGAGTGGCAAGTAATGAGTGGCGAGTATTGAGTGGCAAGTGGCGAGTAATGAGTGGCGAGTGGCGAGTGGCGAGTAATGAGTGGCGAGTAATGAGTGGCGAGTAATGAGTGGCGAGTAATGAGTAATGAGTGGCAAGTAATGAGTGGCGAGTGTTGAGTGGCGAGGAATGAGTGGCGAGTAATGAGTGGCGAGTGAAGAGTGGCGAGTGGTGAGTAATGAGTGGCGAGTAATGAGTGGCAAGTGGCTAGTAATGAGTGGCGAGTGGCGAGTAATGAGTGGCGAGTAATGAGTGGCGAGTATTGAGTGGCGAGTAATGAGTGGCGAGTGGCGAGTGGGGAGTGGCGAGTGGCGAGTAATATGTGGTGAGTGGCGAGTAATGAGTGGCGAGTGGCGAGTGGCGAGTAAAGATTGGCAAGTGGCGAGTAATGAGTGGCGAGTAATGAGTGGCGAGTAATGAGTGGCGAGTGGCGAGTAATGAGTTTCGAGTGGCGAGTGGCAAGTGGCGAGTAATGAGTGGCGAGTAATGAGTGGCGAGTAATGTGTGGCGAGTAATGAGTGGCAAGTAATGAGTGGCGAGTAATAAGTGGAGAGTAAAGAGTGGCGAATGGCGAGTAATGAGTGGCGAGTGGCGAGTAATGAGTGGCCAGTAATGAGTGGCGAGTAATGAGTGGCGAGTAATGAGTGGCGAGTGGCGAGTGGGGAGTGGCGAGTGACGAGTAATGAGTGGTGAGTGGCGAGTAATGAGTGGCGAGTGGTGAGAGGCGAGTAATTAGTGGCGAGTGGCGAGTGGCGAGTAATGAGTGGCGAGTAATGAGTGGCGAGTAATGAGTGGCGAGTGGCGAGTAATGAGTTTCGAGTGGCAAGTGGCGAGTGGTGAGTAACGAGTGGCGAGTAATGAGTGGCGAGTAATGAGTGGCGAGTAATGAGTGGCGAGTAATGAGTGACAAGTAATGAGTGGTGAGTAATGAGTGGCGAGTGGCGAGTAATGAGTGGCGAGTGGCGAGTAATGAGTGGCGAGTAATGAGTGTCGAGTAATGAGTGGCGAGTAATGAGTGGCGAGTGGCGAGTGGGGAGTGGCGAGTGGCGAGTAATGAGTGGTGAGTGGCGAGTAATGAGTGGCGAGTGGCGAGTGGTGAGTAAAGAGTGGCGAATGGCGAGTAATGAGTGGCGAGTAATGAGTGGCGAGTGGCGAGTAATGAGTTTCAAGTGGCGAGTGGCGAGTGGCGAGTAACGAGTGGCGAGTAATGATTGGTGAGTAATGAGTGACGAGTAATGAGTGGCGAGTAATGAGTGGCGAGTAATGAGTGGCGAGTAAAGAGTGGCGAATGGCGAGTAATGAGTGGCGAGTGGCGAGTAATGAGTGGCCAGTAATGAGTGGCGAGTAATGAGTGGCGAGTAATGAGTGGCGAGTGGCGAGTGTGGAGTGCAAATGACGAGTAATGAGTGGTGAGTGGCGAGTAGTGAGTGGCGAGTGGCGAGTGGCGAGTAATTAGTGGCGAGTGGCAAGTGGCGAGTAATGAGTGGCGAGTAATGAGTGGCGAGTAATGAGTGGCGAGTGGCGAGTAATGAGTTTCGTGTGGTGAGTAACGAGTGGCGAGTAATGAGTGGCGAGTAATGAGTGGCGAGTAGTGAGTGGCGAGTGGCGAGTGGGGAGTGGCGAGTGGCGAGTAATGAGTGGTGAGTGGCGAGTAATGAGTGGCGAGTGGTGAGTAAAGAGTGGCGAGTGGCGAGTAATGAGTGGCGAGTAATGAGTGGCGAGTGGCAAATAATGAGTTTCAAGTGGCGAGTGGCAAGTGGCGAGTGGCGAGTAACGAGTGGCGAGTAATGAGTGGTGAGTAATGAGTGGCGAGTAATGAGTGGCGAGTAATGAGTGGCGAGTAATGAGTTGCGAGTAAAGAGTGGCGAATGGCGAGTAATGAGTGGCGAGTGGCGAGTAATGAGTGGCCAGTAATGAGTGGCGAGTAATGAGTGGCGAGTAATGAGTGGCGAGTGGCGAGTGTGGAGTGCAAATGACGAGTAATGAGTGGTGAGTGGTGAGTAATGAGTTTCGTGTGGCGAGTGGCGAGTGGCGAGTAACGAGTGGCGAGTAATGAGTGGCGAGTAATGAGTGGCGAGTAATGAGTGGCGAGTAATGAGTGGCGAGTGGCGAGTAATGAGTTTCGAGTGGCGAGTGGCGAGTAATGAGTGGCGAGTGGCGAGTAATGAGTGGCGAGTAATGAGTGGCGAGTAATGAGTGGCGAGTAATGAGTGGCGAGTAATGAGAGGCGAGTAATGAGTGGTGAGTGGCGAGTAATGAGTGGCAAGTGGCGAGTGGCGAGTAATGAGTGGCGAGTAATGAGTGACGAGTGGCAAGTAATGAGTGGCAAGTAATGAGTGGTGAGTAATGAGTGGCGAGTGTTGAGTGGCGAGTAATGAGTGGCAAGTGGCGAGTGGCGAGTAATGAGTGGCAAGTAATGAGTGGCGAGTATTGAGTGGCAAGTGGCGAGTAATGAGTGGCGAGTGGCGAGTGGCGAGTAATGAGTGGCGAGTAATGAGTGGCGAGAAATGAGTGGCGAGTAATGAGTAATGAGTGGCAAGTAATGAGTGGCGAGTGTTGAGTGGCGAGTAATGAGTGGCGAGTAATGAGTGGCGAGTAATGAGTGGCGAGTGGCGAGTAATGAGTGGCGAGTAATGAGTGGCGAGTAATGAGTGGCGAGTAATGAGTGGCGAGTAATGAGTGGCGAGTGGCTTGTAATGAGTGGCGAGTGGCGAGTAATGAGTGGTGAGTAATGAGTGGCGAGTAATGAGTGGCGAGTAATGAGTGGCGAGTGGCGAGTGGGGAGTGGCGAGTGGCGAGTAATGAATGGTGAGTGGCGAGTAATGAGTGGCGAGTGGCGAGTGGTGAGTAAAGAGTGGCGAGTGGCGAGTAATGAGTGGCGAGTAATGAGTGGCGAGTGGCAAGTAATGAGTTTCAAGTGGCGAGTGGCGAGTGGCGAGTAACGAGTGACGAGTAATGAGTGGTGAGTAATGAGTGGCGAGTAATGAGTGGCGAGTAATGAGTGGCGAGTAATGAGTGGCGAGTAAAGAGTGGCGAATGGCGAGTAATGAGTGGCGAGTGGCGAGTAATGAGTGGCCAGTAATGAGTGGCGAGTAATGAGTGGCGAGTAATGAGTGGCGAGTGGCGAGTGTGGAGTGCAAATGACGAGTAATGAGTGGTGAGTGGCGAGTAGTGAGTGACGAGTGGCGAGTAATTAGTGGCGAGTGGCAAGTGGCGAGTGGCGAGTAGCGAGTAATGAGTGGCGAGTAATGAGTGGCGAGTGGCGAGTGGCGAGTAACGAGTGGCGAGTAATGAGTGGTGAGTAATGAGTGGCGAGTAATGAGTGGCGAGTGGCGAGTAATGATTTTCGAGTGGCGAGTGGCGAGTAATGAGTGGCGAGTGGCGAGTAATGAGTGGCGAGTAATGAGTGGCGAGTAATGAGTGGCGAGTAATGAGTAGCGAGTAATGAGTGGCGAGTAATAAGTGGTGAGTGGCGAGCAATGAGTGGCAAGTGGCGAGTGGCGAGTAATGAGTGGCGAGTAATGAGTGGCGAGTGGCAAGTAATGAGTGGCAAGTAATGAGTGGTGAGTAATGGGTGGCGAGTGTTGAGTGGCGAGTAATGAGTGGCGAGTGGCGAGTGGCGAGTAATGAGTGGCAAGTAATGAGTGGCGAGTATTGAGTGGCGAGTGGCGAGTAATGAGTGGCGAGTGGCGAGTAATGAGTGGCGAGTAATGAGTGGCACGTAATGAGTAATGAGTGGCAAGTAATGAGTGGCGAGTGTTGAGTGGCGAGTAATGAGTGGCGAGTAATGAGTGGCGAGTAATGAGTGGCGAGTGGCGAGTAATGAGTGGCGAGTAATGAGTGGCAAGTAATGAGTGGCGAGTGGCGAGTAATGAGTGGCGAGTGGCGAGTAATGAGTGGCGAGTAATGACTGGCGAGTAATGAGTGTCGAGTGGCGAGTAGGGAGTGGCGAGTGGCGAGTAATGAGTGGTGAGTGGCGAGTAATGAGTGGCGAGTGGCGAGTGGCGAGTAAAGAGTGGCGAGTAGCGAGTAATGAGTGGCGAGTGGCTAGTGGCGAGTAATGATTTTCGAGTGGCAAGTGGCGAGTGGTGAGTAACGAGTGGCGAGTAATGAGTGGCGAGTAATGAGTGGCGAGTATTGAGTGGCGAGTAATGAGTGGAGAGTAATGAGTGGCGAGTGACGAATAATGAGTTTCAAGTGGCGAGTGGCGAGTGGCGAGTGGCGAGTAACGAGTGGCGAGTAATGAGTGGTGAGTAATGAGTGGCGAGTAATGAGTGGCGAGTAATGAGTGGCGAGTAATGAGTGGCGAGTAAAGAGTGGCGAATGGCGAGTAATGAGTGGCGAGTGGCGAGTAATGAGTGGCAAGTAATGAGTGGCGAATAATGAGTGGCGAGTAATGAGTGGCGAGTGGCGAGTGTGGAGTGCAAATGACGAGTAATGAGTGGTGAGTGGCGAGTGGTGAGTGGCGAGTGGCGAGTGGCGAGTAATTAGTGGCGAGTGGCAAGTGGCGAGTAATGAGTGGCGAGTAATGAGTGGCGAGTAATGAGTGGCGAGTGGCGAGTAATGAGTTTCGTGTGGCGAGTGGCGAGTGGCGAGTAATGAGTGGCGAGTAATGAGTGGCGAGTAATGAGTGGCGAGTAATGAGTGGCGAGTAATGAGTGGCGAGTGGCGAGTAATGAGTTTCGAGTGGCGAGTGGCGAGTAATGAGTGGCGAGTGGCATGTAATGAGTGGCGAGTAATGAGTGGCGAGTAATGAGTAGCGAGTAATGAGTGGCGAGTAATGAGAGGCGAGTAATGAGTGGTGAGTGGCGAGTAATGAGTGGCAAGTGGCGAGTGGCGAGTAATGAGTGGCGAGTAATGAGTGGCGAGTGGCAAGTAATGAGTGGCAAGTAATGAGTGGTGAGTAATGGGTGGCGAGTGTTGAGTGGCGAGTAATGAGTGGCAAGTGGCGAGTGGCGAGTAATGAGTGGCAAGTAAAGTAATGAGTGGCGAGTATTGAGTGGCGAGTGGCGAGTGGCGAGTGGCAAGTAATGAGTGGCGAGTAATGAGTGGCGAGTAATGAGTGGCGAGTAATGAGTAATGAGTGGCAAGTAATGAGTGGCGAGTGTTGAGTGGCGAGTAATGAGTGGCGAGTAATGAGTGGCGAGTAATGAGTGGCGAGTGGCGAGTAATGAGTGGCGAGTAATGAGTGGCGAGTAATGAGTGGCGAGTGGCGAGTAATGAGTGGCGAGTAATGAGTGGCGAGTAATGAGTGGCGAGTAATGAGTGGCGAGTAATGAGTGGCGAGTGGCGAGTAATGAGTGGCGAGTAATGAGTGGCGAGTAATGAGTGGCGAGTAATGAGTGGCGAGTGGCGAGTGGGGAGTGGCGAGTGGCGAGTAATGAGTGGTGAGTGACGAGTAATGAGTGGCGAGTGGCGAGTGGTGAGTAAAGAGTGGCGAATGGCGAGTAATGAGTGGCGAGTAATGAGTGGCGAGTGGCGAGTAATGAGTTTCAAGTGGCGAGTGGCGAGTGGCGAGTAACGAGTGGCGAGTAATGAGTGGTGAGTAATGAGTGGCGAGTAATGAGTGGCGAGTAATGAGTGGCGAGTAATGAGTGGCGAGTAAAGAGTGGCGAATGGCGAGTAATGAGTGGCGAGTGGCGAGTAATGAGTGGCCAGTAATGAGTGGCGAGTAATGAGTGGCGAGTAATGAGTGGCGAGTGGCGAGTGTGGAGTGCAAATGATGAGTAATGAGTGGTGAGTGGCGAGTAGTGAGTTACGAGTGGCGAGTGGCGAGTAATTAGTGGCGAATAATGAGTGGCGAGTGGCGAGTAATGAGTTTCGTGTGGCGAGTGGCGAGTGGCGAGTAACGAGTGGCGAGTAATGAGTGGCGAGTAATGAGTGGCGAGTAATGAGTGGCTAGTAATGAGTGGCGAGTGGCGAGTAATGAGTTTCGAGTGGCGAGTGGCGAGTAATGAGTGGCGAGTGGCGTGTAATGAGTGGCGAGTAATGAGTGGCGAGTAATGAGTAGCGAGTAATGAGTGGCGAGTAATGAGAGGCGAGTAATGAGTGGTGAGTGGCGAGTAATGAGTGGCAAGTGGCGAGTGGCGAGTAATGAGTGGCAAGTAAAGTAATGAGTGGCGAGTATTGAGTGGCGAGTGGCGAGTAATGAGTGGCGAGTGGCGAGTGGCAAGTAATGAGTGGCGAGTAATGAGTGGCGAGTAATGAGTGGCGAGTAATGAGTAATGAGTGGCAAGTAATGAGTGGCGAGTGTTGAGTGGCGAGTAATGAGTGGCGAGTAATGAGTGGCGAGTAATGAGTGGCGAGTGGCGAGTAATGAGTGGCGAGTAATGAGTGGCGAGTAATGAGTGGCGAGTGGCGAGTAATGAGTGGCGAGTAATGAGTGGCGAGTAATGAGTGGCGAGTAATGAGTGGCGAGTAATGAGTGGCGAGTAATGAGTGGCGAGTGGCGAGTAATGAGTGGCGAGTAATGAGTGGCGAGTAATGAGTGGCGAGTAATGAGTGGCGAGTGGCGAGTGGGGAGTGGCGAGTGGCGAGTAATGAGTGGTGAGTGGTGAGTAATGAGTGGCGAGTGGCGAGTGGTGAGTAAAGAGTGGCGAGTGGCGAGTAATGAGTGGCGAGTAATGAGTGGCGAGTGGCGAGTAATGAGTTTCAAGTGGCGAGTGGCGAGTAACGAGTAACGAGTGGCGAGTAATGAGTGGTGAGTAATGAGTGGCGAGTAATGAGTGGCGAGTAATGAGTGGCGAGTAATGAGTGGCGATTAAAGAGTGGCGAATGGCGAGTAATGAGTGGCGAGTGGCGAGTAATGAGTGGCCAGTAATGAGTGGCAAGTAATGAGTGGCGAGTGGCGAGTGTGGAGTGCAAATGATGAGTAATGAGTGGTGAGTGGCGAGTAGTGAGTGGCGAGTGGCGAGTGGCGAGTAATTTTTGGCGAGTGGCAAGTGGCGAGTAATGAGTGGCGAATAATGAGTGGCGAGTGGCGAGTAATGAGTTTCGTGTGGCGAGTGGCGAGTGGCGAGTAACGAGTGGCGAGTAATGAGTGGAGAGTAATGAGTGGCGAGTAATGAGTGGCGAGTAATGAGTGGCGAGTGGCGAGTAATGAGTTTCGAGTGGCGAGTGGCGAGTAATGAGTGGCGAGTGGCGAGTAATGAGTGGCGAGTAATGAGTGGCGAGTAATGAGTGGCGAGTAATGAGTGGTGAGTGGCGAGTAATGAGTGGCAAGTGGCGAGTGGCGAGTAATGAGTGGCGAGTAATGAGTGGCGAGTGGCAAGTAATGAGTGGCAAGTAATGAGTGGTGAGTAATGGGTGGCGAGTGTTGAGTGGCGAGTAATGAGTGGCGAGTGGCGAGTGGCGAGTAATGAGTGGCAAGTAATGAGTGGCGAGTATTGAGTGGCGAGTGGCGAGTGATGAGTGGCGAGTGGCGAGTAATGAGTGGCGAGTAATGAGTGGCAAGTAATGAGTGGCAAGTAATGAGTAATGAGTGGCAAGTAATGAGTGGCGAGTGTTGAGTGGCGAGTAATGAGTGGCGAGTAATGAGTGGCGAGTAATGAGTGGCGAGTGGCGAGTAATGAGTGGCGAGTAATGAGTGGCGAGTAATGAGTGGCGAGTGGCGAGTAATGAGTGGCGAGTGGCGAGTAATGTGTGGCGAGTAATGAGTGGCGAGTAATGAGTGGCGAGTGGCGAGTGGGGAGTGGCGAGTGGCGAGTAATGAGTGGTGAGTGGCGAGTAATGAGTGGCGAGTGGCGAGTGGCAAGTAAAGAGTGGCGAGTAGTGAGTAATGAGTGGCGAGTGGCGAGTGGCGAGTAATGAGTTTCGAGTGGCGAGTGGCAAGTAACGAGTAGCGAGTAATGAGTGGCGAGTAATGAGTGGCGAGTATTGAGTGGCGAGTGGCGAGGAATGAGTGGCGAGTGGCGAGTAATGAGTGGCAAGTAATGAGTGGCGAGTAATGAGTGGTAAGTAATGAGTGGCGAGTGACGAGGAATGAGTGGCGAGTGGCGAGTAATGAGTGGCGAGTAATGAGTGGCGAGTAATGAGTGGCGAGTAATGAGTGGTGAGTGGCGAGTAATGAGTGGCAAGTGGCGAGTGGCGAGTAATGAGTGGCGAGTAATGAGTGGCGAGTGGCAAGTAATGAGTGGCAAGTAATGAGTGGTGAGTAATGGGTGGCGAGTGTTGAGTGGCGAGTAATGAGTGGCGAGTGGCGAGTGGCGAGTAATGAGTGGCGAGTATTGAGTGTCGAGTGGCGAGTAATGAGTTGCGAGTGGCGAGTGGCGAGTAATGAGTGGCGAGTAATGAGTGGCGAGTAATGAGTGGCGAGTAATGAGTAATGAGTGGCAAGTAATGAGTGGCGAGTGTTGAGTGGCGAGTAATGAGTGGCGAGTAATGAGTGGCGAGTAATGAGTGGCGAGTGGCGAGTAATGAGTGGCGAGTGGCGAGTAATGAGTGGCAAGTAATGAGTGGCGAGTAATGAGTGGCGAGTAATGAGTGGCGAGTAATGAGTGGCGAGTGGTGAGTAATGAGTGGCGAGTGGCGAGTAATGAGTGGCGAGTAATGAGTGGCGAGTAATGAGTGGCGAGTGGCGAGTGGGGAGTGGCGAGTGGCGAGTAATGAGTGGTGAGTGGCGAGTAATGAGTGGCGAGTGGCGAGTGGTGAGTAAAGAGTGGCGAGTGGCGAGTAATGAGTGGCGAGTAATGAGTGGTGAGTAATGAGTGGCGAGTAAAGAGTGGCGAATGGCGAGTAATGAGTGGCGAGCGGCGAGTAATGAGTGGCCAGTAATGAGTGGCGAGTAATGAGTGGCGAGTCATGAGTGGCGAGTGGCAAGTAATGAGTTTCGAGTGGAGAGTGGCCACTCATTACTCGCCATTCGCCACTCATTACTCGCCACTCATTACTCGCCACTTATTACTCGCCACTCATTACTCGCCACACATTACTCGCCACTCATTACTCGCCACTCATTACTCGCCACTTGCCACTCGAAACTCATTACTCGCCACTCGCCACTCATTATTTGCCACTCATTACTCACCACTCATTACTCATTACTCGCCACTCGCCACTAGCCACTCATTGCTCGCCACTCGCCACTCATTACTCGCCACTCAGTACTTGCCACTCGCCACTCATTACTAGCCACTCACCACATATTACTCGTCACTCATTACTCGCCACTCGCCACTTGAAACTCATTACTCGCCACTTGCCACTCATTACTCGCCACTCATTACTCGCCACTCGCCACTCGCCACTCAAAACTCGCCACTCGCCACTCATTACTCGCCACTCACCACTCATATATCGCCACTCGCCACTCACCACTCGCCATTCGCCAATCATTACTCGCCACTCATTACTCGCCACTCAACACTCGCCACTCATTACTCACCACTCATTACTCGCCACTCATTACTCGCCACTCGCCACTCATTACTCGCCACTCATTACTTGCCACTAATTACTCACCACTCATTACTCGCCACTCGTCACTCATTACTCACCACTCATTACTCGCCACTCATTACTCGCCACTCGCCACTCGCCACTCATTACTCGCCACTCAACACTCGCCACCCAATACTCACCACTCATTACTTGCCACTCATTACTCGCCACTCGCCACTCGCCACTCATTACTCACAACTGATTACTCGCCACTCATTACTCGCCACTCGCCCCTTATTACTCGCCACTCGCCACTCATTACTCGCCACTCATTACTCGCCACTCATTACTCGCCACTCGTCACTCGCCACTCATTACTCGCCACTCATTACTCGCCACTCATTACTCGCCACTCATTACTCGCCACTCATTACTCGCCACTCATTACTCACCACTCATTACTCGCCACTCATTACTCGCCACTCGCCACTCGAAACTCATTACTCGCCACTTGCCACTCATTATTTGCCACTCATTACTCGCCACTCATTACTCATTACTCGCCACTCGCCACTCGCCACTCAATACTCGCCACTCGCCACTCGCCACTCATTACTCGATACTTACCATTCATTATTGTCACTTATTACTCGCCACTCGCCACTCATTACTCGCCACTCTGTACTTGCCACTCGCCACTCATTACTAGCCACTCACCACATATTACTCGTCACTCATTACTCGCCACTCGCCACTCGAAACTCATTAATCGCCACTCGCCACTCATTACTCGCCACTCATTACTCGCCACTCGCCACTCGCCACTCATTACTTGCCACTCGCCACTCATTACTCGCCACTCACCACTCATATATCGCCACTCGCCACTCCCCACTCGCCACTCGCCACTCATTACTCGCCACTCATTACTCGCCACTCAACACTCGCCACTCATTACTCACCACTCATTACTCGCCACTCATTACTCGCCACTCGCCACTCATTACTCGCCACTCATTACTCGCCACTCATTACTCGCCACTCACCACTCGCCACTCATTACTCGCCACTCAACACTCGCCACCCATTACTCACCACTTATTACTTGCCACTAATTACTCGCCACTCGCCACTCATTACTCACAACTCATTACTCGCGACTCATTACTCGCCACTCGCCACTCATTACTCGCCACTCGCCACTCATTACTTGCCACTTATTACTCGCCACTCATTACTCGCCACTCGCCACTCATTACTCGCCACTTATTACTCGCCACTCATTACTCGCCACTCGCCACTCGTTACTCGCCACTCGCCACTTGCCACTTGAAACTCATTACTCGCCACTCGCCACTCATTACTCGCCACTCATTACTCGCCACTCATTACTCGCCACTCGCCACTCTTTACTCACCACTCGCCACTCCCCACTCGCCACTTGCCACTTATTACTCGCCACTCATTACTCGCCACTCGCCACTCATTACTCGCCACTTGCCACTCATTACTCACCACTCATTACTCGCCACTCGCCACTCCCCACTCGCCACTTGCCACTCATTTCTCGCCACTCATTACTTGCCACTCATTACTCATTACTCGCCACTCATTACTCGCCACTCATTACTCGCCACTCATTACTCGCCACTCGCAACTCATTACTCGCCACTCGCCACTCGCCACTCGCCACTCATTACTCGCCACTCGCCACTCGCCACTCATTACTCGCCACTCAACACTCGCCACTCATTACTCACCACTCATTACTTGCCACTCATTACTTGCCACTCGCCACTCATTACTCGCCACTCATTACTCGCCACTCGCCACTTGCCACTCATTACTCGCCACTCACCACTCATTACTCGCCACTCATTACTCGCCACTCATTACTCGCCACTCATTACTCGCCACTCATTACTCGCCACTCAACACTCGCCACTCATTACTTGCCACTCATTACTCATTACTCGCCACTCATTACTCGCCACTCATTACTCGCCACTCATTACTCGCCACTCGCCACTCGCAACTCATTACTCGCCACTCGCCACTCAATACTCGCCACTCATTACTCGCCACTCGCCACTCGCCACTCATTACTCGCCACTCAACACTCGCCACCCATTACTCACCACTCATTACTTGCCACTCATTACTTGCCACTCGCCACTCATTACTCGCCACTCATTACTCGCCACTCGCCACTTGCCACTCATTACTCGCCACTCACCACTCATTACTCGCCACTCATTACTCGCCACTCATTACTCGCCACTCAATACTCGCCACTCGCCACTCATTACTCTCCACTCATTACTCGCCACTCAATACTCGCCACTCATTACTCGCCACTCATTACTCGCCACTCGTTACTCGCCACTCGCCACTCGCCACTCGAAACTCATTACCCGCCACTCGCCACTCGCCACTCATTACTCGCCACTCGCCACTCGCCACTCATTACTCGCCACTCACCACTCATTACTCGCCACTCGCCACTCCCCACTCGCCACTCGTCACTCATTACTCGCCACTCATTACTCGCCACTCATTACTCGCCACTCGCCACTCATTACTCGCCACTCGCCACTCATTACTCGCCACTCATTACTCGCCACTCATTACTCCTTACTCGCCACTCATTACTCGCCACTAATTACTCGCCACTCTTTACTCGCCACTCAACACTCGCCACTCATTACTTGCCACTCATTACTCATTTCTCGCCACTCATTACTCGCCACTCATTACTCGCCACTCATTACTCGCCACTCGCCATTCGCCACTCATTACTCGCCACTCGCCACTCAATACTCGCCACTCATTACTTGCCACTCGCCACTCATTACTCGCCACTCAACACTCGCCACCCATTACTCACCACTCATTACTTGCCACTCATTACTTGCCACTCGAAACTCATTACTCGCCACTCATTACTCGCCACTCACCACTTGCCACTCATTACTCGCCACTCACCACTCATTACTCGCCACTCATTACTCGCCACTCATTACTCGCCACTCATTACTCGCCACATATTACTCGCCACTCATTACTCGCCACTCGCCACTCATTACTCGCCACTCGCCACTCATTACTCGCCACTCGCCACTCATTACTCGCTACTCGCCACTCATTACTCGCCACTCATTACTCGCCACTCATTACTCGCCACTCATTACTCGCCACTCATTACTCGCCACTCGCCACTCGCCACTCGAAACTCATTACTCGCCACTCGCCACTCATTACTCGCCACTCATTACTCGCAACTCATTACTCGCCACTCGCCACTCGCCACTCATTACTCGCCACTCGCCACTCGAAACTCATTACTCGCCACTCGCCACTCATTACTCGCCACTCATTACTCGCCACTCGCCACTCATTACTCGCCACTTGCCACTCGAAACTCATTACTCGCCACTCGCCACTAATTACTCGCCACTCCCCACCCGCCACTCGCCACTCATTACTCGCCACTCATTACTCGCCACTCATTACTCGCCACTCGTTACTCACCACACGAAACTCATTACTCGCCACTCGCCACTCATTACTCGCCACTCATTACTCGCCACTCATTACTCGCCACTTGCCACTCGCCACTAATTACTCGCCACTCGCCACTCGCCACTCACTACTCGCCACTCACCACTCATTACTCGTCATTTGCACTCCACACTCGCCACTCGCCACTCATTACTCGCCACTCATTACTCGCCACTCATTACTGGCCACTCATTACTCGCCACTCGCCACTCATTACTCGCCATTCGCCACTCTTTACTCGCCACTCATTACTCGCCACTCATTACTCGCCACTCATTACTCGCCACTCATTACTCACCACTCATTACTCGCCACTCGTTACTCGCCACTCGCCACTCGCCACTTGAAACTCATTACTCGCCACTCGCCACTCATTACTCGCCACTCATTACTCGCCACTCGCCACTCTTTACTCACCACTCGCCACTCGTTACTCGCCACTCACCACTCATTACTCGCCACTCGCCACTCCCTACTCGCCACTTGCCACTCATTACTCGCCACTCATTACTCGCTACTCATTACTCGCCACTCGCCACTCATTACTCGCCACTCGCCACTCATTACTCGCCACTCATTACTCGCCACTCATTACTCGCCACTCAACACTCGCCACTCATCACTTGCCACTCATTACTCATTACTCGCCACTCATTACTCGCCACTCATTACTCGCCACTCATTACTCGCCACTCGCAACTCATTACTCGCCACTCGCCACTCAATACTCGCCACTCATTACTCGCCACTCGCCACTCGCCACTCATTACTCGCCACTCAACACTCGCCACCCATTACTCACCACTCATTACTTGCCACTCATTACTTGCCACTCGCCACTCATTACTCGCCACTCGCCACTTGCCACTCATTACTCGCCACTCACCACTCATTACTCGCCACTCGTTACTCGCCACTCATTACTCGCCACTCATTACTCGGCACTCATTACTCGCCACTCAATACTCGCCACTCACCACTCATTACTCTCCACTCATTACTCGCCACTCAATACTCGCCATTCATTACTCGCCACTCATTACTCGCCACTCGTTACTCGCCACTCGCCACTCGAAACTCATTACCCGCCACTCGCCACTCGCCACTCATTACTCGCCACTCGCCACTCTTTACTCGCCACTCGCCACTCGCCACTCATTACTCGCCACTCACCACTCATTACTCGCCACTCGCCACTCCCCACTCGCCACTCGCCACTCATTACTCGCCACTCACCACTCATTACTCGCCACTCGCCACTCATTACTCGCCACTCATTACTCGCCACTCGCCACTCATTACTTGCCACTCATTACTCGCCACTCATTACTCGCCACTCAACACTCGCCACTCATTACTTGCCACACATTACTCATTACTCGACACTCATTACTCGCCACTCATTACTCGCCACTCATTACTCGCCACTCTTTACTCGCCACTCGCCACTCGCCACTCGAAACTCATTACTCGCCACTCGCCACTCATTACTCGCCACTCATTACTCGCCACTCATTACTCGCCACTCGCCACTCGCCACTCATTACTCGCCACTCGCCACTCGAAACTCATTACTCGCCACTCGCCACTCATTACTCGCCACTCATTACTCGCCACTCGCCACTCATTACTCACCACTCGCCACTCGAAACTCATTACTCGCCACTCGCCACTCATTACTCGCCACTTGCCACTCATTACTCGACACTCATTACTCGCCACTCATTACTCGCCACTCATTACTCGCCACTCGTTACTCGCCACTCGCCACTCGCCACTCGAAACTCATTACTCGCCACTCGCCACTCATTACTCGCCACTCATTACTCACCACTCATTACTCGCCACTTGCCACTCGCCACTAATTACTCGCCAATCGTCACTCGCCACTCACTACTCGCCACTCACCACTCATTACTCGTCATTTGCACTCCCCACTCGCCACTCGCCACTCATTACTCGCCACTCATTACTGGCCACTCATTACTCGCCACTCGCCACTCATTACTCGCCATTCGCCACTCTTTACTCGCCACTCATTACTCGCCACTCATTACTCGCCACTCATTACTCGCCACTCATTACTCACCACTCATTACTCGCCACTCGTTACTCGCCACTCGCCACTCGCCACTTGAAACTCATTACTCGCCACTCGCCACTCATTACTCACCACTCATTACTCGCCACTCATTACTCGCCACTCGCCACTCTTTACTCACCACTCGCCACTCGTTACTCGCCACTCACTACTCATTACTCGCCACTCGCCACTCCCTACTCGCCACTTGCCACTCATTACTTGCCACTCATTACTCGCCACTCATTACTCGCCACTCGCCACTCGCCACTCGCCACTCATTACTCGCCACTCGCCACTCATTACTCGCCACTCATTACTCGCCACTCAACACTCGCCACTCATTACTTGCCACTCATTACTCATTACTCGCCACTCATTACTCGCCACTCATTACTCGCCACTCATTACTCGCCACTCGCAACTCATTACTCGCCACTCGCCACTCAATACTCGCCACTCATTACTCGCCACTCGCCACTCGCCACTTGCCACTCATTACTCGCCACTCAACACTCGCCACCCATTACTCACCACTCATTACTTGCCACTCATTACTTGCCACTCGCCACTCATTACTCGCCACTCATTACTCGCCACTCGCCACTTGCCACTCATTACTCGCCACTCACCACTCATTACTCGTCACTCATTACTCGCCACTCATTACTCGCCACTCATTACTCGCCACTCGCCACTCGCAACTCATTACTCGCCACTCGCCACTCAATACTCGCCACTCATTACTCGCCACTCGCCACTCGCCACTCATTACTCGCCACTCAACACTCGCCACTCATTACTCACCACTCATTACTTGCCACTCATTACTTGCCACTCGCCACTCATTACTCGCCACTCATTACTCGCCACTCGCCACTTGCCACTCATTACTCGCCACTCATTACTCGCCACTCGCCACTCGCCAGTCATTACTCGCCACTCGCCACTCGAAACTCATTACTCGCCACTCGCCACTCATTACTCGCCACTCATTACTTGCCACTCGCCACTCATTACTCGCCACTCGCCACTCGAAACTCATTACTCGCCACTCGCCACTCATTACTCGCCACTTGCCACTCATTACTCGCCACTCATTACTCGCCACTCATTACTCGCCACTCATTACTCGCCACTCGTTACTCGCCACTCGCCACTCGCCACTCGAAACTCATTACTCGCCACTCGCCACTCATTACTCGCCACTCATTACTCGCCACTCATTACTCGCCACTTGCCACTCGCCACTAATTACTCGCCAATCGCCACTCGCCACTCATTACTCGCCACTCACTACTCATTACTCGTCATTTGCACTCCCCACTCGCCACTCGCCACTCATTACTCGCCACTCATTACTCGCCACTCATTACTGGCCACTCATTACTCGCCACTCGCCACTCATTACTCGCCATTCGCCACTCTTTACTCGCCACTCATTACTCGCCACTCATTACTCGCCACTCATTACTCGCCACTCATTACTCACCACTCATTACTCGCCACTCGTTACTCGCCACTCGCCACTCGCCACTTGAAACTCATTACTCGCCACTCGCCACTCATTACTCGCCACTCATTACTCGCCACTCATTACTCGCCACTCGCCACTCTTTACTCACCACTCGCCACTCGTTACTCGCCACTCACCACTCATTACTCGCCACTTGCCACTCCCTACTCGCCACTTGCCACTCATTACTCGCCACTCATTACTCGCCACTCATTACTCGCCACTCGCCACTCATTACTCACCACTCGCCACTCATTACTCGCCACTCATTACTCGCCACTCAACACTCGCCACTCATTACTTGCCACTCATTACTCATTACTCGCCACTCATTACACGCCACTCATTACTCGCCACTCATTACTCGCCACTCGCAACTCATTACTCGCCACTCGCCACTCAATACTCGCCACTCATTACTCGCCACTCGCCACTCGCCACTCGCCACTCATTACTCGCCACTCAACACTCGCCACCCATTACTCACCACTCATTACTTGCCACTCATTACTTGCCACTCGCCACTCATTACTCGCCACTCATTACTCGCCACTCGCCACTTGCCACTCATTACTCACCACTCGCCACTCATTACTCGCCACTCATTACTCGCCACTCATTACTCGCCACTCATTACTCGCCACTCATTACTCGCCACTCATTACTCGCCACTCAACACTCGCCACTCATTACTTGCCACTCATTACTCATTACTCGCCACTCATTACTCGCCACTCATTACTCGCCACTCATTACTCGCCACTCGCCACTCGCAACTCATTACTCGCCACTCGAAACTCAATACTCGCCACTCATTACTCGCCACTCGCCACTCGCCACTCATTACTCGCCACTCAACACTCGCCACCCATTACTCACCACTCATTACTTGCCACTCATTACTTGCCACTCGCCACTCATGACTCGCCACTCATTACTCGCCACTCGCCACTTGCCACTCATTACTCGCTACTCACCACTCATTACTCGCCACTCATTACTCGCCACTCATTACTCGCCACTCATTACTCGCCATTCATTACTCGCCACTCATTACTCGCCACTCAATACTCGCCACTCGCCACTCATTACTCTCCATTCATTACTCGCCACTCATTACTCGCCACTCGTTACTCGCCACTCGCCACTCGCCACTCGAAACTCATTACCCGCCACTCGCCACTCGCCACTCATTACTCGCCACTCGCCACTCTTTACTCGCCACTCGCCACTCATTACTCGCCACTCACCACTCATTTCTCGCCACTCGCCACTCCCCACTCGCCACTCGCCACTCATTACTCGCCACTCATTACTCGCCACTCGCCACTCATTACTCGCCACTCGCCACTCATTACTCGCCACTCATTACTCGCCACTCATTACTCGCCACTCGCCACTCATTACTCGCCACTCATTACTCGCCACTCATTACTCGCCACTCAACACTCGCCACTCATTACTTGCCACTCATTACTCATTACTCGCCACTCATTACTCGCCACTCATTACTCGCCACTCAATACTCGCCACTCATTACTTGCTACTCATTACTCGCCACTCGCCACTCGCCACTCATTACTCGCCACTCAACACTCGCCACCCATTACTCACCACTCATTACTTGCCACTCATTACTTGCCACTCGCCACTCATTACTCGCCACTCATTACTCGCCACTCACCACTTGCTACTCATTACTCGCCACTCACCACTCATTACTCGCCACTCATTACTCGCCACTCATTACTCGCCACTCATTACTCGCCACTCATTACTCGCCACTCGCCACTCATTACTCGCCACTCGCCACTCGAAACTCATTACTCGCCACTCGCCACTCATTACTCGCCACTTGCCACTCATTACTCGCCACTCATTACTCGCCACTCATTACTCGCCACTCGTTACTCGCCACTCGCCACTCGCCACTCGAAACTCATTACTCGCCACTCGCCACTCATTACTCGCCACTCATTACTCGCCACTTGCCACTCGCCACTAATTACTCGCCACTCGCCACTCGCCACTCACTACTCGCCACTCACCACTCATT
>JAWZYT010000191.1:7500-15000 GCA_034508575.1 Petrolisthes manimaculis | reverse complement strand
TGTGTGAGAGAGAGAGAGAAAGTATGTGTGTATGTATGTATGTATGTATGATAATAACAATAATAATAATAATAATAATAATAATAATAATAATAATAATAATAATAATAATAATGGTTACAATTATGTTTTAATAATATTTATGGTCCCTGCGTTCTGATTGGCTGCCAGCGGTCGTGGTGTGTAGTGAAGATGTTTGTGTAGTGAAGATGTGTGTATAGTGAAGATGTGTGTATAGTGAAGATATGTGTAGTGAAGATGTGTGTATAGTGAAGATGTGTGTATAGTGAAGATGTGTGTTGTGAAGATGTGTGTATAGTGAAGATGTATGTAGTGAAGATGTGTGTATAGTGAAGATGTGTGTAGTGAAGATGTGTGTATAGTGAAGATGTGTGTATAGTGAAGATGTGTGTATAGTGAAGATGTGTGTAGTGAAGATGTTTGTGTAGTGAAGATGTGTGTATAGTGAAGATGTTTGTGTAGTGAAGATGTGTGTGGTGAAGATGTTTGTGTAGTTAAGATGTGTGTATAGTGAAGATGTGTGTAGTGAAGATGTTTGTGTAGTGAAGATGTGTGTGTAGTGAAGATGTGTGTGTAGTGAAGATGTGTGTATAGTGAAGATGTGTGTAGTGAAGATGTGTGTGTAGTGAAGATGTGTGTAGTGAAGATGTTTGTGTTGTGAAGATATGTATATAGTGAAGATGTTTGTGTAGTGAAGATATGTATATAGTGAAGATGTGTGTGTAGTGAAGATGTTTGTGTAGTGAAGATATGTATATAGTGAAGATGTTTGTATAGTGAAGATGTGTGTATATATCTATGTATGTGTGTAGTGAAGATGTATATTTTTATGGATAGTGAAGATGTATATATGTATGTATGTGTGTAGTGAAGATGTATATTTTTATGGATAGTGAAGATGTATATTTTTATGGATAGTGAAGATGTATATATGTATGTATGTGTGTAGTGAAGATGTATATTTTTATGGATAGTGAAGATGTATATATGTATGTATGTGTGTAGTGAAGATGTATATTTTTATGGATAGTGAAGATGTATATATGTATGTATGTGTGTAGTGAAGATGTATATTTTTATGGATAGTGAAGATGTATATATGTATGTATGTGTGTAGTGAAGATGTATATTTTTATGGATAGTGAAGATGTATATATGTATGTATACAATAATAATAATAATTTATATGTATTATTATTATTATTATTATTATTATTATTATTGTTATTATTATTATTATTATTATTATTATTATTATTGTTATTATTATTATTATTATTATTATTGTTATTAATTATTATTATTATTATTATTATTATTATTAAAAAAATAATCAAAATTACAAAATATAACATGCTTTAACTTTGCTTTGATTTATTATATTATATTGAAATCTTCTTTTGTACAGTTGGAGACAGGAATTGGTGATACAGCCCAGGTGAAAAAAATAATATACTTGTCCCATTTGAGTAACCATTGTGTGTCTATTATCAGGTAGTTGCTTTTTATTACCATCCTCAATACTGACTTCTGCCCCTGATGTCTCCTATTTGGCACTAAGGAACACACACACACACATACACACACACACACACACCATCCTCAATACTGACTTCTGCCCCTGATGTCTCCTATTTGGCACTAAGGAACACACACACACACACACACACACACCATCCTCAATACTGACTTCTGCCCCTGATGTCTCCTATTTGGCACTAAGGAACACACACACACACACACACACATACACACACACACACACCATCCTTAATACTGACTTCTGCCCCTGATGTCTCCTATTTGGCACTAAGGAACATACACACACACACACACACACACACACACCATCCTCAATACTGACTTCTGCCCCTGATGTCTCCTATTTGGCACTAAGGAACACACACACATACACACACCATCATCAATACTGACTTCGGCCCCTGATGTCTCCTATTTGGCATTGAGGAACACACACACACACACACACACACACACACACCATCCTCAATACTGACTTCTGCCCCTGATGTCTCCTATTTGGCACTAAGAAACACACACACACACACACACCATCCTCAATACTGACTTCTGCCCCTGATGTCTCCTATTTGGCACTAAGGAACACACACACACACACACACACACACACCATCCTCAATACTGACTTCTGCCCCTGATGTCTCCTATTATTTATCTCAGTCTCTCTTTAAGGTTAGAAAATGACATATGATATTTTTTTCCTTGGTGTGAATTAGAGAAAACGAAGATTGAGGTGAATTTTTAGGGGTAATAATTTTATTTCTCTCTCTCTCTCTCTCTCTCTCTCTCTCTCTCTCTCTCTCTCTCTCTCTCTCTCTCTCTCTCTCTCTCTCTCTCTCTCTCTCTCTCTCTCTCTCTCTCTCTCTCTCTCTCTCTCTCTCTCTCTCTCTACTTTGCTATCCTTACCTACGACTATCACTGGGGAGATATTCATTCTCTACCAATAACCTTCTAATCAGATCACCCCGTGTGGACCGTAAGGTCTGTTGTGGTCTGTGATTCTATGTAACTCTATGTAACTCTCTCTCTCTCTCTCTCTCTCTCTCTCTTTCTCTCACCAAGTATTTCACAGAATTGAAATAACAAGTACGTTGGGTGTAACATTTTTAATAATAATAATAATAGTAAAAAAAAAAACTTATTAACCCCTAAAGGCCGGTTGACGTGATAGAC
Organism: Petrolisthes manimaculis; assembly: GCA_034508575.1. Classification (NCBI taxonomy): domain Eukaryota; kingdom Metazoa; phylum Arthropoda; class Malacostraca; order Decapoda; family Porcellanidae; genus Petrolisthes; species Petrolisthes manimaculis. The sequence continues at coordinate 12,264 of JAWZYT010000191.1, read as the reverse complement.
CGTCTTACGTAAGGAACCGGGCAACTGCACCTACCGTCACAGCGATTTAGCGCTATTTCGCGCCCTGTACGTGTGTGCTAACCATTACACCATCAGCACCCCTACCTCTGATCCATAGTCTCGTACATTTCAGAATCACCTGTGGTGAGGAATATGCTCTTTTTGCTGGGAGCTGCGAGAGTCATGAGGCTTCACTCAGAAACATTAGAACCTTTCTTTTCTGGAGGTGCGAGACTTCTGGAGTGAAGCATCGGAACTCTCACATCTCCCTGCCATAACGGCACGTTACTCACACACAGGGGAGGGTGGAAGACACGAGAGGTGAGGGAGCAGGGATGGAATGGGATGGGGTCTGGACGTCGTTGCAATGTGTAAGTTAATCATACCGACTCACATGGCTTCGACTTAAAATGCTGAGTAAACTCCTTAATAAACAACATTAATCATTGCTAAACCCAACTCAAAATTAGGATGGGGATGGGGTGTGTTGTTCACTGTGCCAAAGTACCAATCCTATTAAACAATTACTTCGGCTGTAAATCACGAAAAACTGTGATTCTCGAGGCCTGAAATGCATAGTAGTGTGTGCGTGTGTGTGTAACTTCTCTTGTCTCCTGATAGTGACGTGTATAAATAAGGTGTCGTCATCTAGTGGGACAGAAGAGAAGCTACGGTACCAACATCATCACGAAGCTCCACTACTGTTTCATCTGGTGCGACACCCAGTAATCTCGGTGCCTCACAAGAGTCACGGGCTACTGATAGCCTACAGCCCCGAGTTTGAGGTATAGAAACAAAAATGGTGTAACCCTTTTAATTTGAAGTTCATATTCTCGTCCTGTCCCTTCACTATCCCTCCCTTTACCTTTCTCTGTTTTATCATCTGATGTACAGTTGAGCAAGTAGAAAGTGCAAGAAAAATATTATTGCACTTGGCAATATTGTTCAATTTTTTTTAAATTAAACCCTGGTATTATTATCAATGAATCACCAAGATTCCAGAGCCAATGTAAAGTGAAATGTAACTGGCTGAAATTTTGAGTGGTATGCTACATGTGGCCATATACACTCATATTTTATTTGCACTTTCTACTTGCTCAACTGTACAGCACTAATAAGCATACAGGTGTGTTTCGAATACCTAGAGACAGTAAATAAAGGCACAATAAGACCTTCATTGGAATTACTTCGTTGGTGAATTTGTCCTGTTCAAAGCTTCAACCAGAGCTGTAAACTTATTAGTGCTCGTTACTGTTTCTATCTGCCTGGAATTTCTCACAACTATGTCTAGCTAGATTCCCTTTCATTACTTGTTATTCTTAATTAAAGTGACCCCGTGTTGTAGTCAGAAAATTGGAGGTTAGTGAGTCCTTCAAACATTGCTATGAAACACACACATCTATATGGAAGGAGCTTGTTTCGTGGCATAGTCAGGAGGAATCAGAAGCCACCAAGTCTCATACACGATCACAGGGTCCTTAACTATCGCATTTACTTTTAGCTATATATGAACTTTTGGAGACATGATTTCCTCGGCCACTCACCCTTATATTAAACTTTACCAGGTAGCCGGGCTCAACTTGTTGTCTTCAAAATATCCCAAAGCTCACAGACGCCTACACAGACACGTCCGTTCACTACCACTGTCAGCCACTACCACTGTTGTGTGTGTGTGTATGTGTGTGTGTGTATATAAGAGAGAGAGAACGAGTGTGTGTGTGTTTGTGTAGGAGAGAGAGAGAACGTGTGTGTGTGTGTGTGTGTGTGTGTGTGTGTGTGTATATAAGAGAGAGAGAACGAGTGTGTGTGTGTTTGTGTAGGAGAGAGAGAACGTGTGTGTGTGTGTGTGCGTGTGTGTGTGTTCTCCGGTAACAGCCAACCAATTATGTCCTTCATCATCTTGGTCAATACCCATGTTTCAAAATCATAACCATAATAATACCAACGTTTCATTACAGCAAGTCTGAACTTACATATTCTACAAATATTCTTTCTGTGTCTGTGTGTGTGTTTATATTTTCTTTTCTTTTTTATAGAGTAATGTTGTTTATCATCAGTTTTTTATTACTTCTATTTATATATGTATCACTTCACCCTCACTGTCTATCACAGATAAAAATACTTTAAGGGATCCTGTGATATAGTAAATAGTTTGGAAATAAATGAGTCCTCTAAATATTGCTATGAAACACACACACCTATGTGGAAGGAGCTTATTTGTTTCGTTGCATAGACAGGAGGAATCAGAAGCCTCCAATTTTCATACATGATCACAGAGTTCTAAATAAACAAAGGATATAATAATACAACACTGATATGCAACAAATGCAAACTTTTTGTTTTTTATTAAATCACAGGTTACAGTCAAAGAAAATAATTCCAACAAACTATTGCCAGCAATATTAGGCCACAATTATTTTTACTCATCTGGTATTATTTCTTGGCATACTTTGGGTGAATCAAGACATTTCAATGTACACTCGAGCTCGTAAATTAGCGACCACATCCTCAAAATGTTTATGTCTGAGCTGGTAACACTGTGTGGGGAAGGTGTCAAATTGTAGGTGTTCCACCTACTCTGATTCCTCCCCAAATAAAAGTTACCAGCCCAACTGGCATAAACATCTAAGTAGGGGGTACCAAATAAATGTTACCAGCTCAAATGGCATAAACATCTAAGTACGTGGTCACGAATTTACGAGCTCGGGTGTACAGCCACAATCAAAGATCCACCGACACTTTCCTTCCATCGTAGTAAATATCTTGGTATAATTTTGCAGCACCTCATAATAATAAATGAGGGGGTTGAGTTGACATAAGGTGTTGTATGATTATATATTGTATGATTATATACTGATTTTTTTGTACGATGGAAGGAAAGTATCATTGATTATTTGATTGTGGCTGTACCAAAAGTATAGGCTACTATCTCATTAAAATACAGGTTATATTCAAAGTAAATACCAGTAAAAAAAAACAGTAGAGGTCTGTGTGTGTGTAAGTCCAACCACAGAGTGTGAAAATCACTCATTCATTTTATTCTAGGTATAGAACACACACATACATTTTCTCTTTCTCCCTCTCTCTCACACACAAGAAACAAAAAACACACAAACTCTCTCTCTGTGTCTCTTTCTCTATCCCTCTCACAAAAAACAAAAACAAAAATACACACACATATATTATAACTCCTTATAGTGGGTACAGCCATGGCTGATAATGGTGCACCAGGGACCAAGATGTGTTGGAGAGAAAATCAACAGAATTCGAAAAATTAAGTTTTCTAAACCTCTCTCAACGTTGAGAATGGTTTGGAAAATCACTTGTTCGATTCAAACTCTGTTTAGTTGCTCTCCAACACTCCTTGGACCCTGGTCCAGCACTATCAGCCATGGCTGTACATAGAAATAATACAAGTTGTTGATATCATGTTATAACTCCTTATAGTAAGTACATAGATATTATACAAGTTGTTGATATCATGTTATAACTCCTTATAGTAAGTACATAGATATTATACAAGTTGTTGATATCATGTTATAACTCCTTATAGTAAGTACATAGATATTATACAAGTTATTGATATCATGTTATAACTCCTTATAGTAAGTACATAGATATTATACAAGTTGTTGATATCATGTTATAACTCCTTATAGTAAGTACATAGATATTATACAAGTTGTTGATATCATGTTATAACTCCTTATAGTAAGTACATAGATATTATACAAGTTGTTGATATCATGTTATAACTCCTTATAGTAAGTACATAGATATTATACACGTTGTTGATATCATGTTATAACTCCTTACAGTAAGTACATAGATATTATACAAGTTGTTGATATCATGTTATAACTCCTTATAGTGGAGTATAACAATATAACAGCAGGTCTTTTATATAAAACATATCAACTTAATTAATAGAATATGCAGTTTATATTGTCATATAATAAAACAACATTGAAATTATTAGTAAAAAGTTGGTATTAAAACTTATTATTACTGAAAACATGAAATTAGATCATAATTATGATAAACATAAAATAGGTTATACTTTTTTATCAAGAGTAAACAAAGTTCATAATGTGATGTGTGCTTCATTGTTACTGGTTTGTTGATATTTGTGTGTGTAGGTGTGTGTTTGTGTGTGTGTTTCCTTATTACTGGTTGTCTGGTACTTGTGTCTGTATGTGTGTGTGTTTCCTTGTTACTGGTTGACTGGTACTTGTGTCTGTATGTGTGTGTGTTTCCTTGTTACTGGTTGTCTGATACTTGTGTGTGTTTGTGTGTATTTCCTTGTTACTGGTTGTCTGATACTTGTGTGTGTTTGTGTGTATTTCCTTGTTACTGGTTGTCTGGTACTTGTGTCTGTATGTGTGTGTGTTTCCTTGTTACTGGTTGTCTGATACTTGTGTGTGTTTGTGTGTATTTCCTTGTTACTGGTTGTCTGGTACTTGTGCTCGTCTATAAAGAAAGAGAGCCAGCCTACGATACATTGGGGCAAGGTACTGCATAATATTGATGTCCACAAACCTAATCCAAGAGAAGCATAGAATTCCAGCTATTATTGTGGCAAAGAACAGGGTCGTAATTTCCAGCCTCGGCAAATACAACGCCACGCTCCGGATTTCCGCCTTCCACACCTGGTCACACAACGTTATGTTCTGTGTTGAGTTTGTGTCTTGTTCAGAGTCAGTAGTGTTGGGTTCAAGGTCAGACATTTCTTTTTTAATTTCCGTGATATCTTTCTCAATGTCC
>JAWZYT010000191.1:0-5000 GCA_034508575.1 Petrolisthes manimaculis | reverse complement strand
AGGCAGACCGAATGTAGGCCTGTTGTTTCGATGTGACTGTCGAAACAGGCCTATATTCGGTTCCTCGATGTCTGGTGGTTATTGGAGCATTTTTGTTCTGTTTTTCCCTATGTTCATTTTTGAGTCTTGAGTTTGTAATAATATATATGTTGTAAGAATGTGTTTCTTTGTTATTTAAGTGTTATATAATGTAATATGGGTGTTAAATGGATCATCCTGGGATAAACTGTTGATGAACTGTTTATGGTATCGGGTTGTATTGTATTGTATGAACTATTTATGGTATCGAGTTGTTTTTGTGAACTGTTTTTGGCAGGAAGAAGTGTATTAATGAGTAGAGAGAGAGTTGGAGGACAGAATAGCCAGAGACACGGCTCGGAGAGGGTTGGCAGAGAGGACTCCCAAGACAGGGACTGCCCAGAACCCTTATACACCCTTATAAACCTGAGTGTATATATGTTTTTATATTATACGAAGAAAATACATCCCTGTGTTTACCTATAACCCAGCAGCGATTATAACGTTCCGTGACAATTAATGGTGCCCAGACCAGGGAATCGTGGCAAACGCTGTGGTTATAGACTACAGGGAAGTGTTAAAGATACATTCAGACTGTGCTGAGCTCGTGAAGATATCCTGATCTGTCAAGATGAGTGAGTATGCTCAATGGTCAGAGCTTCTCAAAGTGGGAAGAGAATTGGGATACGAAGGTGATGACCTAAGGATGTTCGTTGAAGAACAACAGAAAATATCGAGAGCAGAACGTGCTAGAATTAGAGAAATAGAATATGAACACAGAATTAAAGAATTGGAAGAAAAAGAAAAAGAACGTGAATACTTAAAGCTTGAGAAAGAGAAAGAAAGAACTCATCAGATCCAACTGGAACAACTTCGAGAAAATCGAGGAAGTACAGGAACTGTGATGGAAACCCCAAAACCGAAACTACCGAAATTTAATGAACAAGTGGATGATGTGGATGCATATTTAGAAAGGTTTGAGAGATATGCTTCAGCCAACAAGTGGGAAAGAGACAACTGGGGTGTGTATTTAAGTCCTTTATTGACTGGTAAGGCACGCGAGGCATATATCAGTCTGCCGATAACACAGGTGAATAATTATGATGAAGTGAAGAAAGTTATTTTACTACGTTATATGCTGACTGAGGAAGGTTATCGGAAAAAGTTTAGAGAAACTCAGCCTGACAAAAGTGAGACAGTTATGCAGTTTTCATCGAGGATAAGCCGGTACTTCGATTGCTGGATAGACCTGACAGGCATGGAGCAGGACTATACAGACCTCCGAGATTTAATCATCAGGGAACAGTTTTTAGGGAAATGTCGCAACGACCTAAGGATGTTTCTAAAGGAAAAGACACCCAAATCTTTAACGGAGATGGTGAACTTGGCCGAGAAATTCCTGGCAGCTCATGGTGGACCCCTCTACAATAGTCCTAGAGAATATTCTGAGAGAAAAGTTATCAAACAGGACAACCAACTCAGTGAAACGCAGACGAACACATCTTCTGGGAATGTTTCACGTCGAGCGTATCGTGAAGGACGGTGTTTTCTCTGTGACAAGGTGGGTCATATGGCTCGTGACTGTAGGACCTACTCCAAGCCAAATCAAACACCGGTGACTACACCCACATCATCACAACCCAACAAACCCGTCAAGAAGGAAGTGAATGCAGCCCTATGTATGGAGGAGGAACGGCTGGTCACTCTTCCGACAGGTGAGAAGGTACCTTTGGTCATTGGTTTAGGATCAATTGATTCAAGACTAGTGCAGGAGGATGGTTACGTCAACGAGAAGCCAGTGAAGGTATTGCGGGACACAGGCTGTACTGGAGTTGTGGTGAAGACAAGATTCGTTCGTCCGGAACAGATGACTGGCAATGTAAGACAGTGTGTTTTAATAGACAATACTGCTAGACTTTGCCCTGTTGCCCGTATATATGTGCATACTCCTTACTGTTCGGGTGAGGTGGAAGCTATCTGCATGGAAAACTCCATCTGTGACCTGATAATAGGTAATATCCCTGAAGCTGCGATATCGGTAGAAACACCAAGTGGGATACCAGCGGAGGTGGTTAGTCAATACGAGACCACAGAACCAGTTGCCTCTACAGTATCTTCAGCTACCAATATGGAAGTGGCTACTCAGACATCTGACCTCGACAGTATTGTAATCTCTTCATCTGATATTGAGGAAGACCCCTTCATTGAGACTGTTGCTGCAGTGGAGACCCGTGAACGACAACGGAAGAAGGATCGACCCCTACGACCCCTGAAAGTAGCTGACCTCGACCATATGGCTCCACAAGATAACCCTGTCACTTACGAACAACAGGAGGAAGATGAGACACTGCTTCGCTTCATCCAGGGAAGTAGAAACTCTAACAAATATGACGTTTTTCAGGGTGAAAATTTGCTTTGGTATAGAGTATATGTTAAGAAAAGTGGGGATTCTATTAAACAGTTATTGTTACCGACAGGACGTAGGGAAAGGGTCTTAATGCTTGCTCACGAGTCGTTAATGGGAGGTCATATGGGGATAGCAAAGACTTTAGATAGAGTTTTGGAAAGCTTTTATTGGCCTGGTGTGACTGGGGATGTAAAGAGGTGGTGTAATAGTTGTGATGCGTGTCAACGTACAATACCTAAGGGTAGAACAGGGAAGGCCCCTTTAGGTAAAACCCCGTTGATATCAACTCCCTTTCATAAGGTTGCTATTGATTTGGTAGGACCAATAACACCAGTATCCTCTCAAGGGAATAGATATATATTAACTTGTGTAGACTACGCCACCAGGTGGCCTGAAGCAATACCACTCCCCACAATAGATACAGAAAGAGTTGCAGAAGCACTCTTGGTCATATTTTGTAGAGTAGGATTTCCGAAAGAAATTCTGAGTGATAGAGGTTCACAATTCACCTCTCGGCTCATGACGGAGGTGTGTAGGCTTATTAGTGTGAAGCAAGCATTTACCACTCCGTACCACCCTATGGCAAATGGGCTGAATGAAAGGTTTAATGGTACATTTAAGGCAATGCTTAGGAAGATGTGTCAGGAGCGGCCGGAAGATTGGGATAGATATCTGCCAGCTGTTCTCTTTGCATATAGAGAGGTCCCACAGGCTAGCACAGGGTTCGCGCCTTTCGAGCTTTTATATGGGCGCACGGTGAATGGACCAGTTAAACTTTTAAAAGAATTGTGGACCAAAGACAGGGAGAATGATGATGTACTAACTACATACGAGTATGTAACCAATTTGAGAAACAGACTTGAGGAGACCTGTAAACTAGTACAACATAGTTTGGAAGAAGCCTCAGTAAAATATAAACATCATTATGATAAAAAGGCTAGAAAGAAACCATTTCAAGTTAGAGATAAGGTCCTATTACTCCTACCAACAGACTCTAACAAGCTGTTACTCAATTGGAAAGGTCCCTTTGAAATAATAGAGAAGGTGGGTGATTTAGATTATAAGGTGAAGATAAGTGAAGATAAATGTAAACTTTTCCATGCAAACCTGTTGAAGAAATACGAGAGTAGAAGTATTGATAATAATTTAGATGCTGATTCTGATGGAAATGTAGCCATATCTGTATCTGTCATTGAATCTATGGATACATATGCAGATGATGTACCAATTGAAACATGTGAAATTCAAGGTCAGGAAGATTTTACAATGGTGAATGTAAATTTGGACTTGTCTCCAAACCAAACGGCAGGGCTTAAGAATTTGATTTATGAGTATAAGGACATATTTACAGATAAGCCAGGTTTAACCGACCTGGTGAAACATGTCATAAATGTCACAGATCAATCTCCCATTAGAGAAAAGCCTTATCCCATTCCATTTTCTACCAGAGTGTCTGTAGAGAAAGAAATTGAAAATATGTTACAGGAAGGAATCATTGAGAAGTCTAATTCTGAGTATTGTGCTCCAATAGTATTAGTCAAGAAGCCAGACAACACCTTCAGGTTCTGTGTAAACTATAAGTCATTGAATAAAATAACTAAATTCGATTGTGAGCCAATGAACAAACCTGATGACATACTTACAAGTATAAAAGGAAAAACTTTCTTCTCGAAGTTAGATTTTAGCAAGGGATTCTGGCAGATTAAGATGGATGAAGAATCAAAACAATACACTGGGTTTGTGGGTCCTAATGGGAATTATCATTTTGCTAGAATGCCCTTTGGTTTGGTGAACTCGCCAAGTACCTATAACAAAATGATGAGGAAACTCTTACAGGGTTTAGATAATATCAATAACTATATGGATGATGTACTCTGTCATACAACTACTTGGAACGAACATCTTAAGGTCTTACGAGGGTTGTTTGAGAAGATAAGAGAGTCTGGACTTACAGTGAGACCTTCTAAATGTTTGTTCGGGTATGAAACCGTAACCTTCCTAGGTCATAAGGTGGGAAAGGGAAGAATTACCCCTGTAGATGACACAGTGCAAAGAATCATAGAAACACCTGCACCATACACAAAAAGACAATTAAGATCGTTTCTGGGTCTCATAGGATGGTATCAGAGGTTCATACCACATTATTCTCATGTGACAGTCTCACTCACGGATTTGCTGAAGTCAAGATGCCCAAATCAGTTAAAGTGGGAAAATGTACACCAAGATGCATTTGACTTTTTAAAACAATGTCTAATCACTTTTCCCATCCTCAGAGCACCTGATTTTACGATACCGTTTGTGGTCCAGACTGACGCGTCAGCATATGCCTTGGGGGCAGCGCTACTTCAGGAATTTGAAGGAGAACTCCTCCCCGTGGCTTATGCAAGTCGCAAGTTGCAGTCCAGAGAGACTAGATATTCAGTTGTGGAGAGAGAATGTCTCGCCATGATATTTGCCCTGAAAAAGTTTGATCAATACCTTTATGGAAAGGAATTTGTTTTGTGCACTGATCATTCTGCTTTAGAGTATCTAAAAAGAAAGAAACCAGAAAATTCAAGGTTACTAAGATGGTCCC
>JAWZYT010000190.1:110000-122680 GCA_034508575.1 Petrolisthes manimaculis | reverse complement strand
TTTGTTTTGTTGTATCATCTTTCATTCACAGTATTTCCTTCCTGCTTGCTGTCTCACCTCTCTATCACCCCTTTCTGGCGCCTATATGACCTCGCTGTTGTGGTGGCCTAATATCAATCAATCAATCAATCCTAATGTATCACGTAAAGATACGAAATATTTTTTTGCTGGGTGTACAGTATTCATGATTGTATTGTACTGTTTTTTTACTTCATATTTACCTTTTTGCTTAACCTGTCATTAAGGTGGCAATTCTTTTTGGAACATTGGAGTGCCTCGATTCCTCCAAAGTATGCCAGAAAACAACAGGACCAGAGGGGCAAAGTTAATTGATGGTGTTCTGTTGTTTGGAATAGTTTGGAGGATTCAGTTGCTCCGAATTTACCAACACTGTATCCTCCCCTTAATTCATGATGAAAATTTGCAAGGACCATATAATTTTGGGTGATGCTTTTTCTGACCTTTAGGGGGTGTGGGAGTAGGGGACAGGCTTGGGGTGGGGGACTTGGGGGTGGGGTGGGTAGAAAAGCCTGTCCCCTATTCCCGCACCTCCCTAACCCCCCCCCCCCAAGCCTGTCCCCCTACCCCGCACCCACCAAAACCCCCTACCCCCCCCCCCCCAAGCCTGTCCCCCAATTCTCGCACCCCATTAAGGACCCTGTGATCGTTTATGAGACCAGGTGGCTTCTGATTCCTCCTGACTAACACCCGTAGTTTTAAAACATTTGAGGGCCCTTACTGGAGCTCTATGAACCCTCCAAACTACTCCAGGCAACAGATTCCCTATTCGAAACACTGAAGCTTTTTGTGGCCTGGATTATTTGGAGGGTTCATAGAGCTCCAGGTAAGGGCCCTCAAATGTTTTAAAACTACGGGTGTAAGCCACGAAACAAGGTCCTTCCATAGAGGTAGTGTTTCGGGCAATGTTTGAGGGACTCACTAAACATCAACTTATTCACGACAGCACAGGGGGTACACATACACACACACACACACACAGAGAGAGAGAGAGAGAGAGAGAGAGAAGAGAGAGAGAGAGGAGAGAGAGAGAGAGAGAGAGAGAAGCTTGTCAACACGGACGGTCCCTTAACTACTAACCAGGACACAACACACTATTTTTACGGGAAGTCACTATCATAAATTTCGTCTCTCTTCGCGCGCTACACTAACTCATAAAGGTAATGATGTGGCACCACTCTCTCTCTCTCTCTCTCTCTCTCTCTCTGATAAAGTAAATCATGAACTTCCTTCTACCTTCACATATGTTGTGGTCAAAATATTAAATCTACATATGGGGAATTCATACAAATTGGTTTATATTGCTTTTATGCTTTCATATAATATTATTATTTATAATTGTGAGTATCGATTGAAGTAAATTAGAATATGCTACTCAGCCTATTTACTGGATAATTTCCCAGTTAAAACGAACGGAGGAAAACTATAAAACTTTTACATGATTCAACTCCAATGTGGATGAATATTATTGACCACCACTGTACAGTCTGCGGCAAATGTCGTTTCGCCTCACCTGCTTCATCGAGACGCACAGTGTTCATGGACTCGAAAAATACGCATGTTTCCTACACCTGATAATCTCGAGTCTATGAATACCGCGTGCCTCAGTGAAGCAAGTGAGGCGACACGACTTTTGCCGGCCGACTGTACCATTTTACCCTCTACTCAATCACTGGCAGTCCCTCACCACAAGCCCTAGCCCACCTAAGTCGAAGCCCTAACCCACCTAAGTCGAAGCCCTAGCCTACCTGAGTCGAAGCCCTAGCCTACCTGAGTCGAAGCCCTAGCCCCACCTAAGTCGAAGCCCGAAATCTAGAGCAGGCAATTTCTGGACGACAGCCCACCCCAAGTCTTCATTGGTGGCCAAGTGATGTTTTATGTGGGCTGTCGTCCAGAAACCACCTGCTTCAGATCTTGGGCTTCGACGCAAATGAGCCAGAGACTATATGGTATCCGAGTGTACAGTTGGAACACATGAATGGTTGGTAAAGTCATGGTCTAATGTCCTGCAACCTGTGTGAATAAAAGCGAGCTATTTGAGTTAATTTTATGAACAAATTGCACACCAACAGCTATAGTTTCGGATCATTTTTCGAAGCTATCTCATTGGAGAGTGTTGCAGTACATTAGACCATGACTATACAGCCCAAGTGAAAGATGGTCAATTTCTCCCAATATCAAGTTCCTTAGTGCCAAATAGGAGACATCAGGTACAGAAGTCAGTATTGAGGATGGTGCGGTGTGCGTGTGTGTGTGTGTTCCTTAGTGCCAAATAGGAGACATCAGGGGCAGAAGTCAGTATTGAGGAAACATGTAATAAAAAGCAAGTACCTGATAATAGACACACAATGGTTACTCAAATGGGACAAGTATCTTTCACCTGGGCTGTACCATCAACCATTCCTGTGTCCAACTGTTCCCTCTCCTGCTGCTTACCTACCTACTTTGCTATCAGTCTCCCGCCAGCCATGTTATTAACCTGTCCCCTGCACTCCCTCACTCTCAATCACCATTCTTTGTTCATCGTATTAGTAGTAACCCTTCTCTCTCTCTCTCTCTCTCCTCTCTCTCTCTCTCTCTCTCTCTCTCTCTCTCTCTCTCTCTCTCTCTCTCTCTCTCTGTCTGTGTGTATGTGTGTGTTTATATAATTCAACTTACCAATCTTAGCTATTTGATCATTTGTCTATGTATGACTGTTTCTCTATATTTTTCTAAACATCAGTTTATATATTCATCCATGTATAAATGTTTCTGTGTATCTATCAGTCTGTCAGTCAATCTATCACTTCATCTGTCTATCTACTAATTCACTTTTTTATCCCACGATTGATTGATTGATTGATTGATTGATATTAGGCACCGCAACAGCGAGGTCATATAGCGCCAGAAGAAGGTGATAGAAAGGTGTGACAGCAAGCAGGAAGGAAAGGAAAAGAAAAGAGTGACATCTAGCTATTCTAACCTAAACTAACCTCTTTTTATCTCACGTTTCATCCATCCATTGCTCTCTCACTCTTTCCTTAACCCTTTAATATAATCACATCCTTCATACTCCTTTCATGGGGAAGAAGATAGTTTCTCTCCTTCTTCAATTATGTACACCCTCCTTCGAAATATATTGTGAAACCGATCCCCTTCTAGTTTATTCAGATACTATAGTCTGTTCAAAACTTGTGTTCCTTTTCGCCTCTTATGCTTAGATAGATAGAAATAGATAGATAGATAGATAGAGATAGTTACATAGATAGATAGAAATTGCGATAGATAGCTAAATAGATAGTTAGATAGATAGATAGAAATAGCGATAGATAGACAGATAGAAATAGCTAGCTAGATAGAGGCTAGTGGAACACAAATTTTGAACAGACTATAGTTTGTTACCTAGACTACTCTGCTAGAACAATAGTTATATGCCATACACCCACAACAGATAACTTCTTTAAGCTTGCACGCCACACTCCCACCTTGTAGGTAACCATAAGTAGAGAGGTCGGGTGTGCTCAGGTAGGCGAGTGGAATTGTAACGAGAGAGACTTGTAAGATATATATAGGAGTAGGTCCTGCAATGATAGGGATTTATCGTATAATGAAATGGGTAGTAGAGTATTGCAAAGGAGACAATGGAACTTTGCTGTTTCAACATATAACAGTCACCTTATGTTGTGTATTAATTAATGGGGTGTTACGCTGAAGGGGAATTAGGTATTACTGATTAGGTATTACTCTCAGTATACGTGATGCACGTATATGTGGTACATATATGTGGTACACGGTAGAGGAATCAAGGTTCTCATTACACAGAAAACATTGTATGTCCCAATTAATGTGACATGTAACATTCCTCTTCACACGGTCTCATTATTATTTGCATTTTTTATTGTTTGTCTTTGCATCACTGAAATTCTTGCTTAGTTTCATTTCAAGAGTTTTGCTAAAATGACACAAACCTCTGACCGTAAGAGAAGAGTAATATTATTCCTGGTGGTACTTGTGACTCCCATCCTTCTGTACTCATGGGGAATCTATGAGTAACACACACACACGAGTCACGAAAATGTCTCACAGAATTGCAATTTCTTTTCTCGACCAAAACAGAGTTCAAAGGTTATCCGTATAAAGCTAGACTGGAGAGTATCTGTTGACGTACAGTGACCAACATGCCTTTGTATATCTGCAAGTCATGTCTTCTGCCCGAAACTGATCCAAGATTCAGAACTCATGAGGGCACTTTGAGTGGTAAAAAATATTTCTGAACAATTTAACATCTGTCAAGTGAGACGACAGGATTTTAATCGTGACTGTATAGTCGGCGGCAAAAGTCCTGTCGCCTCACTTGCTTCACCGAGACCAGCACTGTTCAAGGGCTCGAAAAATACGCACGTTTTTTACACCTAATAATCTCGAATCTATGAATATTGCTTATCTCGGGGAAGAAGGTGAGGCGACAAGACTTCTGCCGCCGACTGTACAATGTGAAGCAACTCATTCCATCCTGTCTTCATCTTTATAAATTTTACCAGTGGTTGGGTATTCACTGGGCGGGACTTTCGTTTCTAGGAACATCATCATTTAAAGATTTTCTCAGTTGTACTCTAAGCAAGACAGACCTGTATATTTCTAATAATTCTATAATTTATCCTCTGATCTCCAACAATTATCTCAGGTGTTACTGAAGAAAGGCAACTGTACTGTACTTATATTTAGATTAATTCCTGTCTTGCCCTGCATTGTTGGTCCTTTATTCTAGTCAATAGTAACTCCATGTTGCCCTAATATAACCCATCCTCATCTTACTTTGTCTCTCCCTAACCTTTGCCCTGTGCTGGCCTCTTCGAGCCCCGCCTGCTACGCTGCCTGATATGCCACTCAGATATGCAAGCCCTCAGTTCAGAAAGTGTTGCAGTCACTTCCTACCTCTTTTCTCTCTTCCCTACTGATACACACACACACACACACACAGACACAGCGTACACAGATACATGCATGTATGTACTGTACAGTATCCAGGCTCAAACATACAAGAAAAAGGCTATACACATGCAAATGGTGATATACAGTAGAAACAAAAAACTATGCTTGGCTAGAAAGACCTACACGAAATATTTGCATTATCAAGATATTCTAAAGGTTAAAGTTATAAGCGACATGGTAGGTAGGTTTCAAAAGAAAGAAAAACTGTCGTAATGCTTTTCGAACGCTGATCAAAGCAGTCCTCAGTGAAGTACCTTTGCTACTGAATGATTGCTCGTCTAGACAATGATACAGGGTCCATACTCTTCGTCTGTCTGCTAACCCCCCTAACGGGAACAGCCTTGCCGAGGTGGGGTTTTTTGTGTGTCTGAGACCTGGCGAGCTAGACTAGAGGGGGCTCCGGCCCCTGCTCTGCCCCGATATCGGGGAGAGAGGGCTTCCCATGCTAGGAAGGTCGCCAGTGAGAGACCAGACTATATAGTTCCCATCTTTCAGTTCTTCAACTGTCCCTCTTTTCATTTTATTTCCTTCCTGTTGGCTGTCACACCTCTCTATCACCTTTTTCTGGCGCTATAGGACCTCCATGTTGCGGCGCCTAATATCCATCAATTAAAAAAAAAATTCTGTCTGCTAATGTGCATGAAAGTACACACACCTACGCACACGCTCTCACACACATAAATATCCTCATGCACATACACACATACACCCGTACCCTTTCACGCATTATTCATTTAACATATGTCCTACACACCTGCTTTTTCTAACCTCTATATGAAAAGTACAATGAAATATGAAAATGTATGTATATAAATTTCAAATATTATACCCAGTGTAAGCTTTGCACATCAAGGGAGACATTTTTGGCTCCGGTGTTAACGTCAAATAAACGAACAATCCACATTGACATTGCGGAATAAATCTATATAATGGCATAATGGGTATGTATGTGTCTTGGTTGGTAGCATTACCCTAAGTGCTCGTGGCCACAGAAAGTGCTCCTTCTACCACCATCACTCACGAAAACATTTGACGCTGTTTGGAGACATCGAGAGCGTATTAACTATATACTATATCAGATAAAAGTTTCTCTAAATCAGTGAGAAATCAAGCGGCAATTAAACTTGATGTTTTTTTCTTGAAATAGTTGTTATATTTTCCAACTTTCTGTTCAAAACTGGTATGAGCGACGGTCTGTAATATTGCACATGCAGATTTTAAGAAGAAGGAAGCTATACTCTGTTCAAAACTTGTGTTCCATTTTCCTCTATCTATCTGTCTCTATTTCTATCTATATCTTTATATCTATATCTATTTCTATCTATATCTTTCTATCTATCTCTATCTGTCTCTATTTCTATCTATCTCTTATCTGTCTATCTATCTATCTATCTATCTATTTCTATCTATCTATCTAAGCATAAGAGGCCAGCGGAACACAAGTTTGAACAGACTATAGTATCCGCAGCTGACCTTCCCAATGTTTCTCTCACAAATTTGCATTGTTGTACAGCCGACAGCATAAATTCGCGTCCATCTCATGTAGTTAATAATGCTAATATGACCAGATAGTGGCATTTTGAACCAGTTTTTATTCCAACAACATACGTAATTTTTCATACAAGAACTCTGTCTGTCATCTCTGTATTAACATTGTATTACAACTATAACGAATACATTACAAAGGTGGAAATTAAATGAACTTATGCTGCCGACTGTACAAAGAGAAAAAGAACACTAGTGACGTTTTAGTTCAACCAGACACTAAGCTTGAATATTTCAGCTTCGGACACGCCCCCTTTATTCTGCATGGACGAGTATAAACAATGGTGTAGCCACAATAACTCTATAATATTGGGGTAACATTTGGTGACACCACAGTAACATGGCCAGGATAATGATAATAGACGAGAGAAAGAGATGCAGCCAGAGACTATACAACTAAAGGATAGGAAGGCGAACAATTGCCAGCACTTACACCCGTAGTTTAAAAAAAAAATGAGGGCCCTTACTGGAGCTCTATGAATTCTCCAAACTACTCCAGGCAACAGATTCCCTAATCGAAACACTGAAGCGTTTTGTGGGCTGGACTATTTGGAGGGTTCATAGAGCTCCAGTAAGGGCCCTCAAATTTTTTAAAACTACGGGCCTTAAACCTGTCACACTGATTTCTGCTTAACAGTAGATGTGGCACCAGTGTTTTTGTTTACATTGTAGTATTACATCATGAATGGAGTGGAGATTATCACTTTATAGACACCCGTTTATCAAATATATAACTTCCTTGACAAAATAACGGGATAAAGGATGTGACAGATGGTGAGATAATGTGGCAGATGGTGAGATAATGTGGCAGAGGGTGAGATAATTTGGCAGAGGGTGAGGAGGGTGGGTAGCCTCGCTGTGTTGGAAGGTGCCTGCCTGGTTTAGTGCATCGCCTCAAACTTGCACGGGCCATCCATCCTTGTCTGGTTTAGTGAATTTCAATAAACTTCGAACTTCCACACTAACAGCAGCTGGTGCAGGTGATGGTAATATGTATGGCAGGATACAATTGACATAACAGTTCCATGGGGGTATAATTCTACTTCCATGTCCCCACCTCCAATAGGAACATCCATAAGTTTGCATGACCGTGGGGATAACACAGGCTGATGATATTCTTTGATAGTATTTATAACCATCACGTATTAATACACCTACCAACACCTTAGAAAGGATGGTGTACATTCTGAAGTTTTATGTTGTTCTTTTGGTCACAGCTCTTCGACATTTAACAGTTGATTAATTAAACATCGTAGAGTATATTATATAAACAAAACTGTGTATTTTGTGTTTAATTGTAATTATAATAATAATAAATTGTATTTTTAATCATTATATTAATCATATAATGGTGTACTATGTGTGCTCTACATTTTATTATGATAGTGAAATTATGCATCATTTCTCAGCTACACAGTTTTAATGGTAATTTACCCATATATATAATAAACTATTGTGATGAATGTAATGAACTTTTGGTTGCCACATTGGAAATAATTAAAACATTTTCACACTCAGTCCACATTTTCATGCATATGAGTGTGGTTATTTAATAGATACTAATAGATAATAGATAGATATACATAATTGAATTCAAAATATGTCGAACATATTTGCAGAGCAGTTGTCATTATTAACTTACACAAGTATTCTCTTCTTCCCCTCACCCTTCCACAGTCAACACTCTCAGGTTCAGTTGTCGCTGCGTTGGAATATATTCTATTCTTTGGTAATTTGGTTCTCCATTTAATCATAAATCTTTCGACTTTACTTTCAATGTGTTCTCGTCTATGGTATTATACAGGCACCTTGGGACTGTATAGGCTGTAAGTTAGTTGTCTCACACGTAGTTTTAAAACATTTGAGGGCCCTTACTGGAGCTCTATGAACCCTCCAAGCTACTCCAGGCAACAGATTCCCTATTCGAAACACTGAAGCATTTTGTGGCCTGGATTATTTGGAGGGTTCATAGAGCTCCAGTAAGGGCCCTCAAATGTTTTAAAACTACGGGTGTCTGTGATTCTTGCCAGGCCCAGAGATAACTGATTGAAGCTACGAGGTGTTGGTAGGGTGCTCTTGGTTCACACATGCAGTTCCTTACCCACTTTCCATATCATTTAACCCACTACAAACCCCTTGTACTGATACCCCTTTATTCTATATCCCTAACCAACTGTCTTTCACACAACCACATTCACTCTTGTATTCCATCACATACACACACACATACACACACACACACTCACACACATACACACACACATAATACCTACATATGCATACTTATTTATGGCATTCAAACATGATTCACACACACACACACACACACACACACACACGCACACACACACACACACACACACACACACACACACACACACACACACACACACACACACACATATATATATATATTAACAAACACACACACACATATATAAACAAACACACACTCGCTTTGTTAATCGATACGCACATTCTGTAAGCTACACCTGCTAATCTGCACCCATTCAAACATCCCCTTCTCTATTCCACCCTCACCTAATCTGTTGCCTACACCTACTATACTGTATACACGAGGAGTCACTGTAATTGTTATTGGAACAGTGGTCGATAATTCTGGACTTTTAAGGGGAGGGTATAGTTCTGACATTTTTGGAGATATTATGATTCCTATGATTCGACTATTCCAGGCAACAAGATACCATTATTTTTCTTCATCTGGGTCTGTTTCCTGGCACACTTTGGTGGATTCAAAGTGCTCCAATCTATCAAAAGTATACTCTTCCCTTAATTAAGTGGCAAAAGTATGTTTACATTATGGAGCGCTGTTGTTTGTGGAGGAAAGCAAAATTTGTCTGTTTATACACATGGGATACATTCACTTTGCTACAACCATTACTACGAGAAGTACTGTACCAACCATTCTACAATTACAGACTACTCTCATTGTAATTACACACACACACACACACACTCAACACACACACACACACACACACACACACAGTCAACACACACACACACAAACACACACACACAGACACACACACACACACACACACACACATAAGCATGCTATACCCTGTTGTAATTACGCACACACACACACACACACACACACCTAAGCATGCCAGTACACATTTTAGACCCATAGTGATGCATGAATAATATCCACCAGCTCCGACGTGGACTTAGCAAATGGAAACAACATTCATTCGACCACACACTCGCCTTACCTTCACCTACCTACCTACACACACACACTAGATATACCCACACCCCTTCACCTATCTCTGTAACCCAACGATATCCACACTTTACCACCACCTCCTGTCCACACTCACACTCACACCCGTAGTTTTAAAACATTTGAGGGCCCTTACTGGAGCTTTATGAACCCCCCAAACTACTCCAGGCAACAGATTCCCTATTCGAAACACTGAAGCGTTTTGTGGCCTGGATAATTTGGAGGGTTCATAGAGCTCCAGTAAGGGCCCTCAAATGTTTTAAAACTACGGGCCTTCACTTCAACTATACCTAACGTTACACTATAAGCACATCCATCTCTTCTCCCTTTCCATCCATATTCAGCCACACCCACACTGTCCATTAACACATCCAGCGACATGCATCTGGTACTCCCTCATGGGAAGCAAAGTGGTACCGTAATGAATAATATTTGAATAGGGAATGTACTGTAGGAAATTGAAAAATGCAAAACGCAGGTAGGTGTGGAGCCGAGGTGTAGGAGTGGAGGGAGAGATAGGAACGGAGAAATGGACGCAACAGGTAAGAAAGTACAGTAGAAATGATGGATGAATAGATAGATAGATAGATAGATAGATAGATAGATAGATAGAGAGAGAGAGAGAGAGAGAGAGAGAGAGAGAGAGAGAGAGAGAGAGAGAGAGAGAGAGAGAGAGAGAGAGAGAGAGAGAGAGAGAGAGAGAGAGAGAGAGAGAGAGAGAGAGACAGACAGAAAGAGAGAGAGAGAGATGAGGAAACGGGAAAAGGTATGACAAGAATGGTAATCAAGGAAAGAAATATTTTGAACAAATAAATTTAAAGTTGAGGAGAAAGGCAAGAGTGAAGAGAGAAACACGAGAAGAGGGAATAGAAGAAAAGTCGATAAAAAATAGCTTAATATGGCAAAACGTAATGGAATATAAAGGAAGTGAAATGGAAGATAGAGAATGGAATGGCAAGTGGACAGAGGCAATAAAGAACTAGCATCTACAGAATATGTAAGAATAAATGACATAGAAAAATAACGTTAGAATATTATGAAAAAGACAGATGACATTACAAAGCACTAGATATAGTAAAAAAAAAAAAAAAAAATCACGAACAGGTAAAGGTAACACAATGATTTCTATACATTGAGAGGCTAGAGAGAATATGCAGCTTGGCAAGGAGGAGACCCGAGGAAGAAAAGCAGATAAGAAAAGGGAAGGACAATAGTGGAGGAGGAAGAGATAGAGCGGCTGACAGAAATCCATTCCAAGTTTCAGTATTCCTTCAAGTGAGGCTGACTGCCTTTATCTTCCTGTCTGTCTTACTTCTCTCTCGTCTGTGTGTGTGTGTGTGTGTGTGTGTGTGTGTGTGTGTGTGTGTGTGTGTGTGTGACATTCTTTATATATATATATATATATATATATATATATATATATATATATATATATATATATATATATATATATATATATATATATATATATATATATATATATATATGTGTGTGTGTGTGTGTCTTACGTCTCTCTCGTCTGTTTCTGTGTGTGTGCGTGACATTATGCATATATATGTTACGTTTTTTTTTTGTGAAATTGGTGAATTTGCAAAATTCCCGGTCATTTTGTAAATAAACCAAAATGGAGGTAAGTTTGCAAAATTACCTTTATTGTGTGGTTAATTTGCAAAGTAACACATAAAATGGATATTTTGCAAAAATGTCCTGTTACTTTGCAAAGAAACACGATAACCAGGTGTTTTGCAAATTTCACTTTAATCTTGTATGTCAGTTTGCAGAATGACAAAATAACCACAACAATTGGCTGGTGAAACTGATCGTGAAAAGCGAAGGATAGACACAAGTTTGTTTTCAAATTGTATATACCCAACTGCAATAATTATATGATCCAACTATCCATTTCAGAACATATGACGCAACGTTATTCGCAAATTTAAATAAACAGTTGAATTAATATGACAGTTTGACACAGCTTGTTTGACACCTTCCCTTAGTAGATGGCACTACAAGGCCCGTAGTTTAAAAAAATTGAGGGCCTTTATTGGAGCTCTATGAACCCTCCAAATAATCCAGGCCACAAAACGCTTCAGTGTTTCGAATAGGGAATCTGTAGCCTGGAGTAATTTGGAGAATTCATAGAGCTCCAGTAAGGGCCCTGATTTTTTTTAAAACTACTGGCCTTGGCAAGTGTGTTTAGTTAAGGAGTTTTCTCTTGGCTTTGAAGGCGAAGAGTTCCCTCCCTCCTTGCCTTCCTCCGCCAGGTCATCTTCTGTCCGAATGGAGGGAAGACAGGGTTTCGCTAATTCGACTCAGGTTGATGAGTCTTGTCCTGCTTCATCCCTCGTATCCCTGGCTGCGATGGTGCCACATGTCGGTGTTGGCTGTGAATGGGTCGATACATACTGTACTCTAGGCCGCTACAGTACAGTCGGCGGCAATAGTCCTGTCGCCTCGCTTGCTTCACCGAGGCACGCGATGTTCATAGATTCGAGATTATTAGGTGTAGAAAACATGTGTATTTTTCGAGTCCGTGAACACTGTGCGTCTCGGTGAAGCAGATGAGGCGACAGGACTTTTGCCGCCGACTGTACATACAATCTAACATACAAACATCGTCTTACAAGCGAATAACTGCCTTTGAAGGTTTTGGATCATACAGTCAAACAAACTACTTCCCCAGTGTCCCGCTTACCCTTATGTTTTGTTGCCTGTCTTTTGATTGACGCCAGGCGAAACATAAAAGAAAAAAAAAACTTCACTCGTAATCTGTCCCGAGCTGCTATGTGTGTTAAACTAGAGAGGTCGAACAGAGTTTCATTGACGACTTCTGGAACCCAACGAGATACGTCAGTGTTTCTAAGTTCGGACAGGCAGTTACCATCAGTATTCCCTC